>OU342633.1:2200625-2383152 GCA_910589415.1 Malachius bipustulatus
TCATTTCAGATAAAGATTTATGGATAAATCAATAATAGTTTTAATAATTACGTATTGATATTCACTATTTTCGGGGTAATATTAATACTTCGCGTTAACTATGAAATCTGGACGATTATAATTATTATTATTTAAATACAGGATATTATGAGCCCGGTCCTGGAGTAAACTGGAGACGGTGCATCGCATCCAGAGTCCTTTTCGTTACTAACTCAACCCATTCCACACTCCCTTATTAGTCCTCCCTGCTTGAAATAAAACTAGAACCACGACGGTGCTAGTGCTGCAAAGTGTTCCCTTTAATAAAGACGGTCGAATCACTCGAATCTCCCGAGCCAGCTTTCATATTTACTTCATAAAAATGAAAAATGAATAATTTCTTTCAAATTGAGAACTGACTTTAAATTTCATTAATTTTACCCATCCTAGGGTCCACAAGGAGAGAGGGGACAGAAGGGTCATGCGGGAAACCCAGGAATGCTTGGGTTACCAGGACCACGGGGATCAGCAGGTCCTGTTGGAGATAAAGGAGAGAGAGGTGCGCAAGGACCCCCTGGTTCGCAAGGGCAGCCTGGAAGGCAAGGGGAGCGTGGTCCTCAGGGGCCTACGGGACTCACTGGACCTCCTGGAGATAACGGAGAGAGAGGGGAACCGGGAGCTCCGGGTGTTCAAGGAGAACCTGGACCTCAAGGATCGACAGGAGAAAGAGGTGCGCCAGGTCCATCAGGACCACAGGGAATGCCTGGACCCCAAGGTTTAGTAGGATTACCAGGTTCGAAAGGAGAACGAGGATCTCATGGAACAAAAGGACAGCAGGGAAATCCGGGACAAATTGGAAAACCTGGAGCTCCAGGACCTAGAGGACCATTAGGACTTACGGGAGCTAAAGGATCTGCTGGAGAACCTGGACTTAGAGGAGATGCTGGAATCATGGGACCTCCTGGAAGACCTGGAAATCAAGGAATTCATGTAAATAATCGTCTTCTAAAACAATAAATTTTGTGATCAATTGATATTTTATAACACTTATGTTCTTTTAGGGTCAGCCAGGAAGTCCAGGTCAACCAGGCTCTCAAGGGCTTCCAGGAATAAAAGGATCAACTGGAGAAGTGGGCAGATCCGGTAATCCTGGACCTCAAGGATTACCAGGACCCCCAGGACAGGATGGTCCTAAGGGAGAGACAGGGAACGAGGGTCCTGCGGGGCCTGCAGGGCCAGCAGGTGTAGCAGGCTCACCGGGTGAAAGAGGACTTCCTGGTTTACAAGGACCACCTGGACCATCCGGAGCGACGGGTAAAAGGGGAGCTACAGGTATATAATTTTTTTTCTAATTATAAAGAAAAATGCAAAAAATTGAAAAATAATAATAATAGTTAATATATTATTAGGCATTGATGTTAATAATAATTTTATTTATAATTTAAGGAGAACCTGGTGCGGCTGGTAAGCCCGGTAATGAAGGTCCCCAAGGTCCCATCGGTTTAACAGGCCCTCCAGGATTACCAGGACCTCAAGGGGATCAAGGTCCGGAAGGTCCATCCGGAAAATCTGGACCTGCTGGGCCTACTGGTAGACCAGGAGACAAAGGACCTCAAGGAATTCCAGGATCACAAGGACCACAGGGTCCTCCTGGACTACCTGTGAGTAATTAAAGAATTTACATTGCTTTCTGCAAAATTATAATATTAATTAAGATGATTAGAATCAATATAAGGGCTTGCGGTCACTCTTGTTTGCGGCATCAAATGAAAGATCTCTTATGCATGATTCTCTATATTTCAACTTATTCCAAGTAAGTCTTCTTCAGGAGTAGCAAATGATCAACTTGTCTAAGCTATGTCTTATGAATATCAGAGTTTCACTATTATCTAGACATTCAGTTCCTCTGTTTAGGTTTTAATAGATGAGTACATAGTTACATCTGGTCAAAAAAAATGAGTTCCGATGCAGTAGGGGATGCACTTGAACATTACACAGCCGAAAACACTCACACTTTACATTTAAAATTTTATGAATAAAATTAAAAAAAACATGTTAAAGACACCTTGTTTGTTAAAATTAAAAAAAAATTCTTATTTCATCTTCAAGTCAGAGAAAGCAACATCATTGACATAAGGCATTGTTGACCGACACGATTAAGCTCCGATTACGTTGATGTTGCCCATGATAACTTTTAAAAACGCGCGTGTTTGAAAGTTGGATTTAAACACGCTGCAGGCGTTTTTTAATTAAGCATTGTAAGTTATCAATAATAAAAACTTATATGTAGGTACTTAAATGATGATTTAATGACTCATCATTACCTGTAGGGTCCGCCTGGATCTTCAGGGCCAGCAGGTCCTGCTGGAGAACGCGGTTCTCCAGGCGAAAGCGGTCCTCAAGGTGCAGACGGCCCACCTGGGCCTTCAGGAAAGACTGGAGCTCCAGGAGCACAAGGAAACAAAGGTGACCGTGGCTCTCAAGGAGCGAAGGGCGATAAAGGTCATCCGGGATTAATGGGATTGCAAGGAGTACCTGGCGCGCAGGGACCTCCAGGTGAAAGAGGACCGAATGGAAGTCCGGGACCGCAAGGAAAAAATGGAGAACCTGGACCTAAAGGTCCACCCGGACGAGATGGAAATCCAGGACCTCCAGGTTTGCAAGGAAACAGTGGACCAAGAGGAAACGATGGACATGATGGAAAACCAGGACCAAGTGGACAACCAGGTAGTTTTTGTGTTATTTATATTTAACATATATAAGAGATAAATGAAATGTAAATTTGAAACAGTTTATACCAACTTTACCTGATGTGCTTATAATGTTTAATCAAAATGTTGCTTTGCATTAGGTCCACCAGGACCGCCTGGACCTCCTGGAGATGGACTAGGTTATGATGCAGCTAGTCTAGCAAATTTGCTGGCTCAAGGTCGTATTAACCAAGATAAAGGGCCAGATTCGTTGGGTGATGAACCTGTGAGAATATTTGGAAAAGAAATGACCAAAGAGGAAAGAAGACAGCTGGTTATCAAAGCTTATGAACAATTGAAGATGTCATTTGAGAAGTTCAGGCGACCTGATGGACAAAAGAATTCGCCTGCAAAAACTTGCAGAGACATTTTCGCGTATTATCCCGAGTATGAGAGCGGTAAATATCCTTCATTTATTTGACTTTTAATTTAAAAAGGTTTTAAAAGACGCATAGCACAAATAGAGATTCTGAAATTCATACACGAATAAATGGAATGAGAAATATTATGCATGTTGATGTACTTATATTTGTGTAAGCTGTGTTTGGAGCTTCAATTTTATTGTGGTTTAGAATTAAAATTCAAAGACAGTTATGAATTTGTAGACTTTTTTTAAATTTTTAGTTATTTGTTACCTATTTAAAAAAAATTTACTAATTTAAATTTCAGTTAAAAAGAATGCTCCTGTCAAATCATGCTTGATTTTTTTAAACATGAAAATATGGTAAAATTTATTATCTAATCGAGGAGGCCTAGACGCCAAATTGGCAACTTTCAACTTGAAATTTTTCGTCATTTATATCTATAAATTGGCTCATCCTGGTACATACTGTATAAGTACCGACTTACTTACCTAAATATTTTTATGTATTCTAGGTGAATATTGGATAGATCCAAATGAAGGAGATATACGAGATTCAATTTTGGTTCACTGCGATCGAGATAAACAGGCAACTTGTATTATTCCGAATCCTTCAATTTCTAAAGAAATCTCGGAATTGACTGAAGATGGTGAAGAATGGCTAGGTGAAAAAGAAATCTTCGAGGTAAAAATCCAAAAGAAGTCAGTGTTGTCTCAAAAAATATGATAATCTTTTTCTAGATGAACTATAAAGCAGATAGTATCCAGATAGGTTTCTTGCAACTATTATCATCTTATGCTGAACAGAACATCACTTATCATTGCAAAAACATGGTAGCTTACTATGATAATGAAAATCATACCCACAAGAAGGGTGTAAAATTGATGTCTTGGAATGAAGTTGAATTGACGCCAAAAGGGAAGCCCAGGCTAAGATATGAAGCTTTATATGATGGATGCAAAGTATACATTTAACTATTCAAAATTTTTAATTTTGCTTAAAATGTCTATTTGCAGATTCGTAAAGAAAACGCCTGGTCAAAATCGGTTTTAAAATATTCCACCGACAAGACTACAAGACTGCCTGTCAAGGATATCGCTATTAGAGACATGAGATTGCCTAATCAAGCGTTCAAGGTTGAACTAGGACCTGCTTGTTTCTACTAAATTTAAAAAATGTTTAAATTTGAATGACCATGCCTCGAATATTGAAAATGCTGTGATGATCGTTATCATTTTTTTTACATCCTATTATAATACCCCACTGTCATTTTTATGTTTATATTTTAATCACAAAAACACCAAGCTTAATGAAATAAATAGTCAATAAACTATTGTACAAATAAATGTTTATTTTCGCAAAATAATGAAAACAAAATGTATATACTATACCTATGTAAAAAATAAATATTGAATTAAGATAATATTTATCATTTTGCACCTTTTCCGTGATGAGTGGGATTCATTTCAGTCACCGTTGAAAATATCATCTGCATAGGTAGTCAATTATTATCAACAAGATCTATTGCGTTAGCAGATATATAGAAAAATAATTTTACGGTTGTTATTACTGGTATCTTTTTTGAATAATTTGCCTAGATTTCGGTAGATGGCAAGCTGAGACATTATGTACTTTTTCCAGACCATCTGGTAATGCTAGTCGACGGTTAAGTTTCGCCTGGGCAGTGTCTCTATCCCAAACTTTTTGCAGAACATCTATGACGTCACTTACCAGTTCATGTTCAATACACCTAAAAAAAACATTTTTAGTCGTTGATTATTTAGAAAGGATAAATTGTAAATAAATACAAAGGACATGGATTTGAAGCTACTATTTTCTCTATAGCATATATTTCGGGTTTGTTTTTGTCATTATAAACAGTCATTGCAGAAGCTTTCATTTTCTTTTTATCCGTCTAGAAATAAAATGATTTTTTTTTTTTTTAATTAATTTAAAGAATAATTAGGAAAATAATGAAATCAATGATAATAATAATTACAAGTGATTTTTCTTTGTGATAAACGTTCAACATTTGAAGCTGAATTTTTTTCTCCAAAATCTCCAGAAATAGATTAACATTGTAATAGTTTATATTTGTATTGTCTCCTAGAAAATAATATCGATTTGAAAACACTCTAAGATAGGTTTATTAAGAAAACAATAATTGCTTACTCAATAAAGCCATCAATGGATCAGTGCTACACCTGCAAAGTTTGAATAGTTTAAAAATTCCTTGCATCATAGTATTCAGTTTTGCTTCCGCATCTTTGATTTCAATTTCCACTAAATCTGCCTGAATAATAAAAGTTTTAGTTATTTTTTCACAATTCAAAAAATTTACTTCGGCATCAGTCATCAAAATGAGTGTACCTACCGCTATCTATTTATTATTAAATGATTTTTTAAGTTATTATACAGTGAATGGAGTCATTTCGAACGCCTGGGTTATCTGGGATATTTTTTCTGATGGCCTTAGCTTTTTTTTTATTGAAAATGCACATGCACTGCAGGGAAATCCCTATGACGCTCTGGGAGCGGTGCATGAGCGGAGATATCGATTCACGTTGGCCTTGAATCTTTGTAGGTTGTATACTTCGGGAAACACGCCCTTTGGAATGCTATTCCAAAGTGATGCGGTTCTATACATGAAAGAAGTCTGAAATAGGGTGGTACGAGGTGTAACGAGCTGAACCTGATACGGATGAGCGTCTGCGGTTCGACGTGTATTTCTGCCCGGTCTTGTTCTTGGTGGGATCAAACGGGCCACGTCTTTTGAACACTTTCCATTAAAATATCTGTAAAACAGACTCAGGTCAGCTACTCTACTTCGATGTTCTAGAGAGTCTAAATTTTTGTGAAATCTGGGTCCCCAATCAAGCGGATGACTCTTTTCTGAATAGAGTCGAGCAGTCTCAGCGTATGTTTAGGAGCTGAGCTCCAAACATGTGAGCAGTACTCCAAGGATGGTCGGATTTGAGCCTTGTATAAGAGGAAAAGCTGTTGTGGTGTATAAAATTTCTTCGTGCGGAAGAGTGTTCCAAGTTTTTGAGAAGCACTCTTCGCCAGACCTGCAACATGATCATGCCAAGACTTGTTCGCTCCAATGCTGACTCCAAGTAAACGAAGAGATGACGCTGGAGTAAGAGAGTATCCCGCCATCACCATATCTGGCTCCAAAATGTTGGTCTTTTTGGAGAAGATGACTGCTTGGGTTTTTCCAGCATTAAATTGAGCTTGGTTTCTATTGCCCCAAGCTAGAATGTGTTGTAAGTCATTGTTGAGTATGGCAACTTCTTGCTCCCTGCGAGTCTGTGCGTCGATGGCTGATGTTCGCGCATCTAACGTATAAGAAGATATGAGGGTACTGTCGTCGGCAAAACTGTATATTGGATTTTTTGTTGTTTCAAGCAGGTCGTTGATAAATATTAGAAGGAGAGTCGGAGATAAAATGGATCCCTGAGGCACACCGGCATTGATGAAAAAGGTCTCAGAAAGAACTCCATCGACTGCCACCTGTAATGAACGATCTCCGAGATAACTCGCAAGCCACAATCAGAATTTCTCGGGCATGCCATAGGCCTGCAGTTGTGCCAACAGTCCATCATTACAGACACGGTCGAAAGCTCTAGAAATATCAAGCGTAACCCCTCGAGACTCCCAATGGTGCTCTATTGCGCCGTTCCACAGCTCGGTGGCGTAAGTGAGGAGGTCACCAGTTGACCTCTGTTTGCGGAATCCGTATTCCGCATTGGCGGTCGCTGATTATATTAGCTCCTTCTAGGGAATGCAATCCCGCAAAATAATTTGAATCCCGGTATCTGCGAGACTGAATATTCTCAGTCCCGCGGGATCCAGGTATTTGCGGGATCCTGCAGGATGGTGTAAGATTTTCCGAATTAATCATCATCATTAACAGTAGGTACCAGGTTTGAAGGATTTTAACTAAAATTAAATGAATTTTAATTATTGAATGCTTTATTAATAATTTTTAAAGATAATTAAACATTATTTTTGAAATAACTGCGCAAAAAAGTTAACGTATTCATTGTTTCATCCGCTAAACGGCACCTGACTTTGCAGACTAAGTAGCCAGCAGCAGAAAATGCTCGCTCTGCTTCTACGCTAGTAGGAACAACTGACATCAGTGAGTTATAGGCAAATTGGAGGTATGTGCCTTTTATTCCACCCGATTCAAAAGAGCTCATCTACTTTCTTATTAAAATTTCAAGATTGGTAGTTCCAGTTTTAGGTAGGGGTGTGCTGGCAGTTTTCAAACCGATCAACGTGAGATCAAGTTCTTCTAGAAGAGACATTGGTGCTGCTGGTGCTCCTGAATCTGACTGCAGATTGTCGAGCGAGACAGGTACGTCGTCGTTATCATCAGCGCGCAGAATAATGCATTACCTAAACTCGCTTTTTTCCAATCCTGCAAATCCCGCCGGATCCCGCACAATTTACAAGCGGGATTGGTCCCGCAAATTCGGGATCCCGGTATCCCGGTATTGCATTCCCTAGCTCCTTCCAAGTACTTTAAAAGATGTTGGTTAATAGCTCTTCTCCATAATCTTGGATATTACTGAAAGCAGTGCCACGGCTCGATACTTATTGGTTATAGTCTTTTTGCCATCCTCGGGAATAGGTTGGATCCGTGTACATTTCCAGCAAGAAGGAAATATTGCCTTTTTATACAACAGATTGAAAAGTCGACAGAAAACCGATGACAGATCAGTGGCGCATTTTTTAAGTACGATAACAGGTACGTCATCAGGCCCAGAAGCTTTGTTTGGGTCTAAGACTAACATAATGCGCTTTATGGACACGCTGTCGGAAAACAATGTCTGACATTTTGGGCTCCACTGAAGGGATCATTGCGGAGTTCTTCCCTGAAAGCCGACGGAAGAGTATGAAGAAAAGACTCCCGCCAAAAAGTTCGCCTTCTCAGAAGCTGTAGATGTGATAGACCCGTCTATCCGTGTAAGTGGTGGAATCGTGGATCTGGTGAAGTTCTGGCTGACTGTCTTAGTTATTTCGAACCGTTCGGGCAGAAGAGAAGTTTGTTCCTAATTCTTTGGTTGTGAGTTTCCTTGGTTTGATCTATTTCTTTGCATTTGTTTAGAGCAAGGATGAAATTGTGGTGGTTTATGCCGTCGGAGCTCTCTCGCCATTGGCGAAAAGCCAATTTTTTGGAGGCGACAGCTACCTTGCATCTTTTGTTGAACCAAGGTTTGCTGTTTGAGGGCTGTTTTTTAGAAAAGGGAATGTAGGCTTCCATGCCTGTTAGAATGACTTGAGCAACTTCCCTAGCACAAACAGATGAATCATTATAGAGCCAAAACAAACACTTCTCCATGGAAAATCTCGATAATATTCCCTGAGTTCTTTCCATTTAGCATATAGTTCCAGACTACACGCGACTTACTACTATAAGTTATATCTGTTTTCGTGTAGCGAACTTCAACTTAGACGATTTTTACTGGCGGCGTCTAGTTCTTCTAGTCCTTAGTTTGCCTTTACTTTCATTTATTTCTTTTTTTTTTGTTGTTTCTTTTTTTAACTTACCACATTGACCTGATATAGCCTGCCTCACCAGCTGGTGTTTGAGTAGTCACAAGTAGTCTTTCTGTTTTTTTTTTAATATTGTAAACTCTTAATTACGTTTTTTATTTCATATTGTTGTAAGTTTATATTAATTTGTGTACTTTTCCCCATCCGATATAAGCTATTGGCTTGTTGATGGGAGTATTAAATAAATAAATAAATAAATAAATAAATAAATAAGACATGAGACCAAAAATTTGCACCTTACGTCTGAAACTCACAAAATGGAAAAAGAAAGCGTCTTTCCATACGCGATCAAACTTGAAATATCCCATTCCTATCATCCTATTGCCGGATTTATTCCCATCTGGGCACGACTACTCAACACCAGTAAAATCGTTCCGAAATCACAAGGAGCTGGGAGATAATAAACCACTCGCAACGTTGCTCTCCAATCTTAGACGGATCGATAAACCGATGCTATCTGCCTCTATTATTTTGAGTAACTACTTACATCGATGTCTCGTATTCAGTTTCGAACAGCTGGACGAGAATATCGAATTATATTTAACTAAAAGCAGCTGTATTTATGCGAGTTGCTCGGCGCAGGGTATTCCTTTCAATTTATAAAATAAATCATTTAGAAATACTCTAATCTCGACCAAATTCATTTGACAAAGAGTTACAAAAATAAGTGCATATTATTATGTGCTCTGTAATTCATAAATGGGCCTAATGAAGTGTTCTAATATTTGTAGTACTTACAGTAGCAGACGCGACGTCAGTTTTTTTAAGAGGCAGCGTGCGACGACTTTCGAAGTTAATAATGTCTCCCGAAATTTTATACTGCCTATGCCTAACGAGTTAGTAACTAACCGATCGCCACCAATTTCTTGCTGAACGGATTTCTAATAAAGTATTAGTAAATTACCGCATACAAATGTTTTTGGTGGGCTAGAATATATTATCTGATTGCAAAGAAATTTATTGACAATTAATTTCTTCTGCCAAGACAATACATACTAAGCAACTACGTCACACAGTTCACAGAATTTGCAACTACCTTCCTGTTATAATAAATATTACTTGAATATTTTTTGAATACTTACATCTTCCGTTATTTTATTTAAATCTCCCTCAAATTTAAGTAGTGACTCTTCCTGCTGGCTACTCCGAACTTCTTGTGCTGCTTTCTGCTCGTCTAAATTCATTCAATCAAAAGATTTAAGTGATTTATTAATATATAAAGAATGTTACCTATTTGCATGTGAAGGTAACCAAGTGCATCATTCAAGTTTTCCATTTCCTTGTTTAATTCGTTAATGAATCGAAATAAAGAGAAATTTTCTACTTCGCGTTTCGCAAACAATCTGGTTATATTTATAATAGATGTGTGACCGGTGAATTGCTAGAGAATTAATAAATAATACAGTAATTTTTCAGAATAGAAAAATGGTTTCAATACCACAGCGAAAATAATCTGTCTCTATAAATGTTACTTACTAAATGCTTATTAATTAGTCGAATAAAAAAAACCTTCCTGCACATCAATCGCATAAATAGTGTATTTTTATGCGATTCAATTATGTGCCATAAAATGGATTTTTGAATTTAACAAAACCAAAAAAAAATGGCAAAATTTAACAAATTTTGCACGCCACTGGGCTAACTTTATTTTAAAAATACCCTTTTTTACACTACCGCTGGATGCTGTAACCCTGGTAGGCTCAAAAACGCTAGGAACCAAACCAAAAGTAGCAAAAGGCCAGAAAAAAGTAAAGGTAATTTTTCTTTGACAATGAGTTCTCATTAAAATCGCCTAACAAAATAATTGAAACATTGGGACTGTAAAACTCATATAAAAGCTTATTATGCTGTCATAAAATATACATAAAAATCACCATACATAGAAAAATAACACAAAAATACACACCCTTGTGTTATGTGCAATTGCCGAACACCGGGAATCAGGAACGAGCAGTAGAGGCAGTCAGGAGAGGAGAAGGGCCCAGGATAATGTCTAAGACAATCATGAACCGCCCAGCTTATAAGGTCCTCCCGGGAAGAGACGTGTGGGAGGACAACAGAAATGAACTCTTAACAACAGATTTCAGATGGCTCACAGATGATGAATCCAAGACATCCATAGAAACTGGAGCTGCGGTGTGTAGCGTTGGTTCAAAAAAGAGAATCTTCTTGAGCCAGGGCCTCTGCGCAACAACTTTCCAGGCTGAAATCAATTAAATCTGTGCGCAGATGCAGAAAACTTGCACTGCCAACGCAGATTAATAAAGATAGTTTCTGACAGACAAACCGTTTTAAAAGCCCTTAGCTCCAGTCCTTAGCTCTGAATGCCCTAGCAAGGAGCAACGGAGTAAGGGTATATGGTAGTAGGATATGGTAGGATAAGTAGGATAAAGCGACACTCTGGTTCCGGTAATGACGATTAAATTGGCGCGATGTAAAACGGTAAGATAGCACGTAATAAACAAAGACAGCGGCCTATTCAGTTGTGGTATTAAAGAAGTAATTTTTGAAATTATTGAGTACTTACCATTATGTCACTTAACATTTGAAGATATTTAGCTAAAATATTTTCAGTATATTCTTTACGTTGAAGCCGTTTTTGTATTTCTTTCTCTTCAAAGTCTTTCATAATTCGTTTTTGTCCTTTGATACTGAAAAATTCTTCCAGCTTTTTGTCATTGTCCTGTTTTCTCTGCAGCTCCCTCATTTCCTAGTTAAAAAAGTGGTTAAAGTTTAAACAATTTTTTGGTCTGGTCTTATAATAGAGCTAGCGTATGTTGCAGAAGTTTAGAAAATTTTTTCAACTCTCGAATACAATAATAAAAAATAAATGTTTTGTTGTTAGCAGGTGTCTTGATGTGTCTTATAAACTACCAATTCGGCAATGAATTTATTATTTAGTTGGAAAGGTTGCGAGAAAAGTAATAGGTCGTACATGTGGGAACAAAAAAGTTTCTTCCATAAGAACTACCTATACCACAATATGGAGAAAAAATACCGTGTCCTAATTCATCCAATGCCAATACCTAATTTTCCGTGCTAAAAATTTAGAAGACCGAAGTAATCGAACGTGTTGAGACATTTAAAGTTTCTTGGTACTACATATCTAATACTCCAAGATTATTGCTAGTAGGGGTCTGGAGAGAAACGAAAACAGCAAGGTGCTGACATATTATATGCGTAACTTCCCTCATAACTACTATAATCCTACGCGCATGAGTGCGCTGGACCATTACCATTAACCCTACTAGAAAATTTCGAAATGGATTTGTACCGAACGAGTCATTAAAATTCCTTGGACCGACATTATTATTGAGGTTACCAATATTGAGGTCCTTGAAAAAATTAATAAGGAAAAATAACTACTTGTCACCGTGAAGATACTAAACCTCCAGATTTTGCTCAGGAGAAGGTGGACAAGAAGAAGAATTTATCCAAAAGTGGTCGTCTACGATCTTTTGACCAGGTAAGAATGTCAGGCTAGTACAGCGGCTATGCAAATACGCTTTTGTAAATTCTGCACGAAGGTTGCCTCGTCTTTTTCCCACAGTATAAGTAGATACCTACTGGTAAATTGAACGAAACAATCATTGAGACTTAGTAGTAAGTATGCATCTCCATATAAAAAACCTTCTTGCGCATCAATCGCAGAAATAGTGTATTTTTATGCGATTCAATTATGAATATTTTCACCGCTTTTTAAATTATTGGCTTTCTGAAATTTTCCACAGTCATGTCATGTTAGCGTAGTGCTTTAATGTGAAAAATTTTCTGTGATAATTTCATTTCATTTCGTTTCAACACGTGCCTTAGATCGGATTTTTAAATTTAAAAATCAAAAAAATTGGCAAAATTTTACAATTTTGTCCCTTTTCCTATGCCCGCCACTGGCTAACTTTACTTGAAAAATACTATTTTTTACACTACCTTTAATAAATTCGGAAAAAACTGAAAGGAGAGTTTTGAAAACCGAAAGTTTGAAATTTTAGAGGAATAAACATCATTTAAAAATATTCGAATATATCTCCGCCATTTTTATATTTGCTTCTTGAAATTTTTGAAGGTTAAATGCTATTAGTATAGTTGTCTACTATCAAAATTTCCGTTCTATTCCTTCAAAAATAAGCTCATGAATGTTTATAGAAATGTAGACATTTTTACCCTTTTCCTACCCACGCCTCTGGCTTATTAATAGAAATGATGCAAATTGTATTGCATTAGCTCAAATTTCAAATAAGTTTATTCCAATCTTGTTAATTTTGTTTAAAAGTTTTTGATCTTGCCTATTTAGGGGTTCAAAATCTAGCCATTTTCCAAAAATTGAAAAGGCCGCCATTTTGGAATGTCTTTACCTATTTTACTCAAATACAGTACCAAACGACTACTTGAGGGTATCTTACTACCAAAAAAATTTCAGCGCTCTAGATTGAAAACTTCGACCAGAAACCGTGCCTCACGGACGGTTTTTTTTCTGAAATTCGGAGGGACATCCTGTAGAAGTAACACAACTCTAGGAAAATGTTTTTTACGAAAATCAAACGTCAGCCCTAAGGTTTATAAGAGTAAAAAATTTCGTTCATTAATCTTGAAAGATGAAGCTACAGGAGCGTTTTTAAAAATTTAGAGAAATTAATTTTAAAAAAACATCATGTAAAAAAAATCGAATATCTCCGCCATTTTTCTTATTTACTTTTTGAAATTCTCAAGGGTTGAAGTCTATTAGTATAGTTGTCTACTGTAAAAATTTCAGTTTAATTACTTCAAAAATGTGCTCATAAATTGTTGGAGAAATTTAGCCATTTTTACCCTTTTCCTACCCACGCCACTGGCTTATTAATAAGAAAAATGCAAATTTTGTTGCATGAAATTAAATTTCAAGTCATTTACTTCGAATATTGTGAATTTGATATAAAACTCTTTTTCTATCTAGCTTATACAGGGGTTCAAAAAATAGTCCTTTTTCCAAAAATTAAAATGGCCGCCATTTTGAAACGGCTCGGCCGATTTTGCTCAAGTGCAATACCAGACCACTCCTTGTGGATATCTTACTCCCACAAAAATTTCAGCCTCCTAGATTCAAAACTGCGACCTGAAATGAGATGACAAAAACCGGATACCTGGAATTTTGAAGGGACACCCTGTAGAAGTGATGGGACTTTTGGAAAGTTTTTCAACGAAAATCCAACGTCATTCCCAAATTTTACAAGGACCCAAAATTTCGTTCACTAATCTTAAAAGATAAAGCCACAGGAGCGTTTTTAAAATCGAAATTTCGCGATTTTGGAGAAATATATATATATATAAATATATAAATATATATATTGATAGAAGGTACTATGTGACTTCAAAATCAGATACGCATAATTCGTTGTCACTTCATATATGACGTTGTGGCTTCCGATTTCGGAAGTCACAACGTTTCGCCTTATTGAGTGCATATATAGCTTCAAGATGGCGTTAGCAGTCCGTATGCAAAAATTTTTGTGGAAGTGATTTGGACCCCCTGGTACCCTCAAGATAACATTTTAGTTCCACAATAATCCGCTGACGCTAGCATCGCGTTTTACTGCAGTTACGGCCTGAACGTTCTCACTTCCATCATATATGCTATATAAATGACCATTTATGTACAATAGAACACACGATGTGACATCCAATTTTGGCAACGCCGTAAAAGCAATAAATTTGACCTCTCGTTTCGCTGTTAAATTCATTTTCCATTCACTAGTAAAGTCTGCATGAAAACAAGTTCCAAGATTCTTACTTGGACTCGGAAGCCAATTACATATTTTATCCTGGTGAATATATTGATATCCTACCTACCGACCAGGAGCCTGTTTCACAAAAATATGAGTTATTAATAATAGTCTCTATTTTTATCATATCAATTTTTGTGAAACACTGACCGACTAATATAATTGAAATAAACTATAAATAATAGTTCATTAATAAGCTATTACTTAATAAACTATTACCATTATTTTGAGAAAAACTATTGAAAATCCCTTATATTATGAGCTCGATTACTATTAATAATAAATAGTTAATAGTGTTTTGTGAAACAGGCCCCTGAACCTACCTTCGCCATTAGGATTTAATTAGCTAATTTTGTAATTACCACCTACTTTGCATGTAAAAATCACACCCCATGTTAACTTCTGTTTTCTTGCAACTTAGAAGTCGTTTTTAGCTTTCAATAATCGTGCAATCAGCGAGGCGCGTGTTATCTATTTCACAATAAAACCTGTCAGAACAATCGGACTCTGTTTAATTTAATTATACTTCACAGTACATGGGGATCTTGGAAACGGCATGAGATACAGGGTCGGTTAAATTAGAGAAAAGTTGCACAATTTGATGCTTAATAAGAAACTGATTTTTTTTCTTTTGAATATTTTCAGTCGTTGTTGAAATATCCTGAAAAAACTGAAAAATCTAAATTTCTTATTTTAGCCATATCTTTTTTATTATTGGAAACTAATAATGAATAATTTTTTGCAGGCTTATATATCGTCAAAAGCTATCCATATGACGTTACAAAAATTTTCAAAGCCGACTAGATCCCAAGAGTTTTCGTAGCCAGCTTTTGTTTTTCTTATGGCCGCCATATTGATCTTTTAGGTCATTCGGTATAAAATAAATAAATCGAGGAAACCATTAAAAATTAATAACATTCGATAAAAAAAATGTCAAGAATTTTATTCTTTTTTCAAAAAAAAAATCTTCATACCGAATCATATAAAAAGTAAAAAAACATAAAGCAAGTAATATGACTTCATATTAATGTAATTGGGTGAAAAAATGTTTTTTTTTTAAGAATAATAAAATTTTTGAATTTTATTTCATGTTATTAATTTTTGGTTTCCTTGATTTATTTTACACCGAACGACATACAAAATCAATATGGCGGCCAAAAGAAAAATAAAAGTTGGCTATGAAAACTTTGGGATCTAGTCGCCTTTGAAAATTTTTGTAATGTCAAATGGATAGCTTTTGACGACTTATGTAAGCCTACAAAAAATAATTTATTACTTCTCAATAATAAAAAAGATATGGTTAAAATAAGAAATTTTGATATTTCAGTTTTTTCAGGATATTTCAGCAATGACTGAAAATATTCGAAAAAATCTTATTAAGCATCAAATTGTGCAACTTTTCTCTAATTTAACAGAGCCTGTATCTCTTGCCGTTTCCAAGATCCCCATGTACCTACTGCCGCTTCCACTGGACACACTGTATACTCATACATTAGGTATTTAATAGAGTCATAACTATTTCGAAACTAAAATATCGAAATTTCTTATTTATTGCTGTTGAAAATGAACTGAATATTTTTGTAGGTTCACACAAGTCGTTATTAGGCGTATCCATTTGACATTTCAAAAATTTTCAAAGTCGACTAGATTCAAGAGTTTCCATAGTCTACTTTTGTTTTTCCTATAGCGGATGCGATATCTATTGTTTTTCATGTCGTTCGGTCTAATAAAAATTAGGGAAACGAAAACTCTAATCTAGATTTTTTTATTCTAGTTTTTAGAAAAAAAAAATATATTCGCCGAATTAATATAAAAATCCACAAAGCGAACTATCTGTGAAAAAAAATTTCTTACGGAAAAAGAAGAATAAAATTTTGAATTTTTTTTTGCACATCTGCAATTATATGAAATTCTGTTTCAGATTCGAAGTAAGTATAAAATTGTGCACAATTTAAACGACTCTGTAGCCGGTTCCGATATCTTTGACACTGTAGTAAGCCACGAAATAGTTATACAACCCTGTATAATTATATTAAACAAAAGTCGGTTTTTCTAACAGGCTATATTGTGAAGTAGATGACATGGACTATTATTGAAAAATAAAAACGATTTCTAAGCTGCCAGGCAACATAAGTTAACATAGGGTGGAATTGTAACTTTAACATGAAATTCCCTATGGCAACGATTAAAATAAATGCACTGTATACAGGGTGTTTCATTAAGGTAGGTAAGCGACCGTATCTCGGAAACTAATGGGCCTATAACCTCAAAATAAAAAATTTCCAGACATAAGTGATCACGAGAAATTCAATGAAAATATTTTAGATGGCCGCACTTCGGGAAATACCGGAAGTTGACACCTACTCCGTTATTTCAACGGGAACACCCTGTAAAATATTTAATTTTTCAAATGTCTGAAGAAATCGAATACAGGTGGTTTTCACCATTGGAATTTAGATTGAGCGGTTTATGAGTTATAAACAAGTGAAAATCGAAAATTTTCAACTTCAAAGCAGTGTAGAACTAGAACGACTCAAGATATCTAAAAATGGTTCATGTCTCTATCCTAGCTTTTCATGTTCTATCCCATTATGCGGAGTAAATTTTAATACAGGGTGATGAAAATTATCCGTTTTTTCATCACCCTGTATTAAATTTTAAACCACATAGTATAGGATACTATGTGAAAAGTTAAGATAGGGACACGTAAACGGTTTTTAGATATCTTGAGCCGTTCTAGTTCTACACTGCTTTGAAGTTGAAAATTTTCGATTTTCACTTACAAATACTTACAAATTGGGCTAGGTAGCAAAAATTTAAATGAGAGAACAATCTTGCACCTAACAATTTGTTTTCAAGTTTGAAAAAAATATTTACAAGAATAGTATGTACGTATACAAAGTAAATTTTTTAACAAAATCAATTAAACATACGCCATTTTTTCAATTCTTACAATAAATATCTGAAACTTTCACACTTCACTATTGAAATGACATTAATAGATGTGAGCGATATAAAAAAAATCTTCAAGTTTTAGTTTGAAAAATACAGAGCACAAAATTATTTCAAACTTACAAAAGTGACAAATTTGATTTTGTTGGTCATTTACAAAGACCGATAATTTTAGTTAAAAAATGTGATGGTGAAACTTTACAGGTACAGTTTGTTAAGCTTGAAACTTTTACTTTAAAATGATCTGTTTAGTTTTATTGAAAAAGTTGAATAGATATATTTTTCTATTTTTTATACAAAAATCAAATTTCTTTTAGTCCGAATTACGTGAAATTCATTGTTAAATTAACTTAGATAGCTTTAACAAAAACAACAAAAAAAATTGCTTTGTCTAACTCATATATTTTTATAATAGGACCTCAAAACTAACAGTACATTCAGTGAAAAATATATACGAGTATTTTTTTGATTTTATTTTAAGTGTAATTTGCATAAAGTAACGTTTTTCAGTAAATCTATGGAAAATGTATTTTTGAAATATATTCTCAAGCTAAAATTTAGCTATGATGTAGCTTATAATCATGAATTAGAAAAAAATTGTTTGAAAGTTAGAGAGAGATACCTAGAGCATATGAGCATATTGAGCAGGGGCTCGGGATTTATAGCTTTTATATCGAGATACCTATTGATTTTTTTTTGTTCTATTATTATTATTATAGCCGTTTTTAATAAATCAGTTTTTTGATCCGGCCATATTTGATCAGTCATTCTGAAATTCTATTTTTATAACATTTTATTTTTGATCAGCTATCTCACAAACACTTTAATATAATTTTTAGTTAAAATGCTTTTGAATTATTTTTTATATGTATAATGCTTTCTATAAGATATCAAAGTGATTTCAAAAGTTTGGCCCGTTCTTGTGCTAATTATTCTGAAACGATGTATGTTTTTTTACTTAAGCCTTTACTCTACTGGAAAAAAAAATTGATCGGTTCGGCACTACTAAAAACATTCAGTTCATAAAATATTTATCCATTGACAAATCCGTATGAATTTACTCATCTCCATCTCGAATCATTTAAGGTCGTGTATTCGAAACAAGATAGGTAGGTACATAACATACACAGCTATACTTTAAATTATTCATATAAAGTGGTATACATTCGCCTATGTGACTTCCGGATATTTGGCAACACTTCTGGACGCCACTACGTATCTGTCATCAAACTAGGCTATAAAATTGTCTGGAAGCCAGTTCGTATTTTGCGTGAACAGCTTATATACGAAAATTTTTTTTTGAAAAATCGTTACCCCTCTTTTGATATTATTGTTATTCAGCTTCCCCTCATTCCATATATGCAAAAATTTTTGTTTATATATTATCGGTTGCTACGGAAGTCAGGTCGCCCTCTCAACATAACGGAAGTCACAGCTTAACACGTATCAATATATATATATATATATATATATCGTGGGCAGGTGAATTTTGGAAAACCACTTTTTCGTAATCTGGGGGTCATGATCGGTGGACATTTGATGAGTTTGGGTGATTTTTGGAAAGTGATGTAGTTTCTACATAAATGTTGAAACCGGTTCTGTAGGATGGTCTTAAACAACTTTGAAGGGGAGCCAAACTACATCTATGAAAAAAAAAACAAAATGGCGGCAATTGTTAAAAAAAAAACTGATTCTAACTTTATTTTTCTGCTGTAACTCAAAAACTAGGAGATCTAGAGGAAATTATGTAAGAGACAAAATGTTTCTTATAAAATTCTCTATAACTTTGTTTATTACACTTTTAGCGATAAAAGTTGCGGTTTGGGAGAAAAATCTGTCACAACAAACTGTCAATAATAATTGTTGTCTAAGCTCCGGGATTAGAAATATATACCCTCGTCTGTTATTTGATTATGACTAAGATTGAATGTTAGATTATACATATACCGTGTGTCCCTGGATAGGTGAAACGACTCTTATAAAAGCCAAAAAATTTTTGATTTTAATTTTCAGTTTTAGGTGTTCAGCTCTGCTTGGTTAAAGAGTAATTTCTAACAAAATTTTAGTTTTGAAAAGTCAAGTATGCCTTGGAAATTTCCAAAAAGATGTTTTTTTCTGTGGAGTAAAGTGCCTTTTATGTAGCAAATAAGAAAAAATGTTATTTGAAAAAATTGTTAAGAATCAATGTTTCGTCCTTGGCGAATAATCGATTCGTATTCTCTAAGACACCACCGTTTCCTACCCCTTCCTCTCCCTTTACACATCGGGAAGAAGGAAAAGGACACCTGACCGGACAGGACCACACATAGAGGAGAGTCGAGGTTTAACATCGAGAGAGGAGAGAGCTCGACCAAGAGTGCCGTTCGTACCAGATTCGTCGATGCTGGTGTTACGAGAACGGGATACCTAGTTCTTTAATGAAATAAGGAAGCGGTATAAAGTAGTGGAACAATCGTGGGTACCTACATAGTGAAGCAGAGTGAACAATAATAATAGTTACAACATCTCGCAAATTAAAACAAGTGCCCCTTTAGTCGGACAAGACACAAGGTCAGTAATTTCGATAATTATTATTAATTAATTGTGTTCCTGTCAATCATTGGCAATTATAGCCTGGTCCTTCCCTAAATTTTGATCCTGTCACCGTGGCGATTTGTCATTACCATCGCGGCATCGAGCCGCATTAATTTAGCCCCTTTCAGGATCGAATCGCGTCGTTAATATTTCGTGTTGCTCTTTGACGCGGAGTTAACATTTTTTTGGTCCCTCCGTAGTCGGATAGGAAAGCTCGTGGAAATATAGTTCATTAATTGGTTGCATCATTTGTTTGAAATTAGTTTCTCACTCACTGTGTTAAGGTAGCCTGTTTGTAGGTCAAAGGATTCGAAATAGTCGATCCAAAGGACGCCAGACGGCATCTTTACTCATTCCACTATTTTACTCCATTCTACCTCACTCCACTTCTTCGTTCGTTGCAGGTGTTCGTTTTAAAAACTTCTGTAAATATAGTTGAAATATTTTCTCTCTGAATTCGCAGGGCAGAATATTGATTTTGTATTCACGGTATACTGGGTACACTCGGTATCTTAAGTATTGTTTTTGGTGAATTCGAATTCAATAATTTATTTTCAACTCGATATTAAATAAGTAACTTTCACTTGGTTAGGTACTTATTTTTGGTATTGCTCATCGTTCGTTGTTGTTGTATTTTTACAGGTTTTTAACGAATAACCCTTTTTCGTTGTTACAGGGAAAATATTGATTTTTGTATTCACGGTATACCTACTGGGTACACTCGGTATCTCAAGTATTGTTTTTTGGTGAATTTCAAAGTCAATTTATTTTCAACTCGTTTTTAAATAAGTAACCTTCACTTGGTTAGGTACTTATTTTTAGTTATTGTTCGTATTTCGTTGTCGTTGTATTTTTTACAGGTGTAAAAAATAACCCTTATTCGTTTATTGCTTTAGTGTTTTGTTGATACTCTTTAGCAAAATGTCCAACACTTTGGTCGGAGCAAACGCTTCTGTTTCGAAGTTTTTGACTCGTTTGAACTCGATTCTGACAGTAGTTTCAGCACCCATTGATGAAAAGTCGCGTTTTATTGTCCTGGCTGCATGCGACAGCGCTTCAGATTTGTACAATCAGGTGCAGGAGGTTGATAGAAATATCCTGATTACGGTTGAGTCGGCAGATAAGAGTGCTTTGGTCGTAGATGTGTCATCGGAGATTTGGAAATCATACTCGGGACTACTTATCGAAGTTGATTCGGTTTATTTTCAGATTAGAGCGGTTCAATTGTCGTTGGAATCGACTCAGGATACGGTGGTGAAATCACGTCATGGTTCGAGTGAATCGTTGAATAGTCGACAGTCTGGTGCTCCCGCACTACCCTCCTCTGCAAGTTCACATGTGAAATTGCCTCGTATCGGTATACCTACTTTTGATGGTTCGTTGAGGATGTGGTCGGTTTATTATGATTTGTTTAGGACTTTGATTCATTCGAATGATTCGTTAGCTCCAATTGAGAAGTTCCAGTATTTAGTTTCGACTTTGTCGAAGGAACCTCTTACCCTTGTCAAACATTTACCACTGACAGATGACAATTATTCGATAGCTTTCGATACTCTTGTCCAAAGGTATCAGAATGAGCGAGTACTTGCGACGTGTTATTGGCAGTCGATTTGTAATGCTCCCAAAATAACGGATTCTGATTCCTCACAATCGCTTCGTGAATTGTTGAATACCTTTTCGGAAAATATTACAGCTTTGGGTCAGGTCTCAGGCGTCTCTCTCTGGGATTTCACTTTGTTCAACTGGTTGCTACAGAAATTGGATAACGCTACTCGAAAGCGTTTCGAACTCCAATTTGCATCTGAAGAGTTTCCATCATATCAGGATTTGCACAAGTTTTTGTCGTCACAGTGTCGTGCATTAGAATCATCTTTGGGGAATGACCTATCTCCGTCTGCAGTCGTTGGTAAGCGGAGTAGCGTCAAGTCTGGTGGAAAAGTGGAATCGAGGAATTCACATGCATTTTTGTCAACGTCGAGTGCGTCTTCATCGAAGCAGTCGTGCTTCCATTGTAATGGAGAACACCCGATCTCGAATTGTCGTTCTTTTTTGAAGTTGGACCCGCGCAAGCGTTTTGAGGCTGTGAAGGCAGCGCGCTTGTGCCTAAATTGTTTAGGCCCTTCACACTTGGTGAAGCAGTGCCCCTCTTCTCATTCGTGTAAGGAGTGTGCAGGTCGGCACCACTCTTTATTACATTTCGTTAAACTTAGTAATTCGGATGGAGCAGCTTCTCATCGAGTTGAGCCGCCTCCAGTCGCATCCACGGTTGCCATGTCTTCTCTCCCATCCTTTCAGGATGTTCGTTCTCGTTCTCGTAGCAATACTACGGTTCTTTTAGCAACCGCATGTATTGAAGTTCAAGACAAGTGGGGCAACTATCAAGTGGTTCGTTCTTTAATTGACTCTGGCAGTCAGTCGTCTTTTATTACTGATCGGTGCCGCAAGCGTTTGGGCTTGCACTTGAATCGATCATCAACACCTATTTCTTGTTTGGGTCACGTGACCTTGGGATCGGCCCAGGGATCATCTGATTGCATTATTCGTCCCGTTGGGGTACCATCACCTACTTTTAAAGTAAGTACTTTGGTCTTGCCCAATATTTGTGGAAAACTTCCCGGTGTTGACATTTCGCCATCGAAGGCGCTTGATAATTTGAAGTTAGCGGATCCTAATTGGTACACGCCTGGTTCTGTCGATGTTTTGCTAGGAGCTGACATCTTTCCCAATATTGTTCATGGTGGTTATTTGTCGGGCAGTGATAACTGTCCAGCCGCAATGAACACGACGTTTGGTTGGGTTCTTTTGGGAACCATTTCGTCGAAGGTTGCGGGCGAGGTTCAAGCTTGTTTTGCGTCGGTAGATTCGACCCTTGAAGAGACTCTTAAGGCATTTTGGAGAGTTGAGGAGGTGCCTTCAGTTGAGGTTTGCTCTAATGAGGAACAAGAGGCTGAGTCGTTGTTCGTTGAGTCTCATTATCGAGAAGAATCAGGTCGTTTTGGGGTATTGTTGCCATTTAAGGATAGCAAAGAGTTGCCTATCTTTAATGATTCGTTGAATGTCGCAGATCGTCGTTTGCTCGCTTTGGAGAGACGATTGTCGAGGTTGCCTCACATTAGAGACATGTATGTAGAGTTTATGAAAGATTATTTGGAGGCTGGGCACATGTCGTTGGTGCCATTGGAGTCGGAATCTGCAAACTCTTATTACATTCCGCATCATTGCGTTTTTAAAGACCCTGGTGTTTCGATGTCTTCTGATGTGTCTTCACTCGCCCCAGTATCGTCGAAAATTCGTGTCGTTAGGTTCTTGTTACAACTAGGTCAAGAAAATTCAAAGAAGTTTCCTCTCATTTCGAAAGCCATTCGTCTCGGGCTTTATGTCGATGATCTTGCCATTGGGGCAAATCAAATCGAGGAAACCTTGGAGTTGAGAAATCAGCTCATTTCGCTATTGCAATTGGGACAATTTGAGTTGCGGAAATGGTCTGCTAATAATCCACAATTGCTTCAGGATCTGCCTGTTGAACATCGTCAACAGCAGTCATCCAACTTTGATTCGGAATCGGACTTTTCCGGGAAAATTCTCGGTCTTCAGTGGCACTCGGCTACTGATTCATTTTCGTTCGCGGTTAAGTCTATAGATTCACCTTGTACTAAGAGTAGCATTCTCTCGGACGTCGCGTCTCGGGGCTTGTTACCAGAGGAGTTAGTCGGGGCTTCCGCATGGTGGGCGGGGCCTGAATTTCTCAGATTGCCGCTGGAATCTTGGCCAGCACTCGTTCCCATTGCTCCCACTTCTGATGTTGAACTGGAGAAAAGGAATATTGTTTTGTTCGCTACGATAGAGATTTCGGATGTCGATGTTTTGTTGAAAAGATTTTCTTCTTTGAGGAAAATTCAGGGTATTATCGCTCGTTGTTTTCGTTTCACTAACAATTGTCGTGCTGTCAATAGGACCACTGGTGCATTGAGTGTCTCTGAGTTGCATGCTGCTCTCATGCACATTGTTAGAATTGTTCAATCTTCGGTCTTCTCTTCGGAATTGGAGAAAATTCGCTCTGGTAAACCATGTGCCAAGTACTTGCAGTCATTGTCGCCCTTTATTGATGATTTCGGTATTTTGCGAGTCGGGGGTCGACTGTTGCATTCGGGTTTAGCATTCGACGCTAAATATCCCGCATTGTTGCCAGGAAGGCATAGGTTGGTTGAACTTTTGATTGATCAGATACATCGAGGTAATTTGCACCCAGGAGTGAACACTACTCATTATCTCCTTCAACAAAACTTTTGGATCCTGTCTGCTCGTAGGGTCATTCGTAGTTATTTGTCGAAATGCAATCGTTGCTTTCGCACTCGTCCCCTCTCGTTGGAGCCTCCCATGGGGAATTTACCTGTCGCTCGTGTCTCCCAATTGAAGCCTTTTAGTTGTGTCGGGGTCGATTATGGGGGACCCTTTCCTATTGTCTTGTCGAGGTATAGGGGTGTCAAAACTTCTAAAGCCTATTTATGTTTGTTCGTATGTTTCGCGACTCGCGCGATTCATCTCGAGATCGCTTCTGATTTGTCGTCAGAGACTTTCCTAGCAGCTCTAGGAAGAATTGTTTCTTTGCACCCTGATGCGGATGGTGTCGCCAGGGTTGCCTCGGTTCTACGACCAAAGGTCTTCGTAAACGACCTCTGGTCAAACTTTCCCCGTTACCTAACCAGTAACGGACTCAGGGAATTTCGTCCCTGACTTGTCGTTTCGTTTCGTTTCGTTTTTGTCGTTAGTTTCGTTTTCGTTGGTTTCGTTTTTGTCGTTAATTTCGTTTTCGTTAATTTCGTTGTGGGTTCAATTTTCTGATAGCGGAAAATTCCTCCGGTAATTTTGGTGGGCGGTATGTTTCGTCCTTGGCGAATAATCGATTCGTATTCTCTAAGACACCACCGTTTCCTACCCCTTCCTCTCCCTTTACACATCGGGAAGAAGGAAAAGGACACCTGACCGGACAGGACCACACATAGAGGAGAGTCGAGGTTTAACATCGAGAGAGGAGAGAGCTCGACCAAGAGTGCCGTTCGTACCAGATTCGTCGATGCTGGTGTTACGAGAACGGGATACCTAGTTCTTTAATGAAATAAGGAAGCGGTATAAAGTAGTGGAACAATCGTGGGTACCTACATAGTGAAGCAGAGTGAACAATAATAATAGTTACAACATCTCGCAAATTAAAACAAGTGCCCCTTTAGTCGGACAAGACACAAGGTCAGTAATTTCGATAATTATTATTAATTAATTGTGTTCCTGTCAATCATTGGCAATTATAGCCTGGTCCTTCCCTAAATTTTGATCCTGTCACCGTGGCGATTTGTCATTACCATCGCGGCATCGAGCCGCATTAATTTAGCCCCTTTCAGGATCGAATCGCGTCGTTAATATTTCGTGTTGCTCTTTGACGCGGAGTTAACAATCAACATTTAGGTCCGTATACCAAATTTCAAAATCATAGGCCAACTTTGATCTTTTACATTTATACTTTTATGTTTATTTCACAAATCAAAGAATTTCATTTGTAACAAAGACTGATATTGACAGATTGCTATTGCTGTGGATTCAATTTGGTTTTTCCATGGCAGTCTTTGTTACAAAATGAAATTCTTTGATTTGTGAACTAAAACATAAAAATAAATGTAAAAAATAAAAGTTAACCTATGATTTTGAAATTTGGTATAGGGACCTAAATGTTGATTCTGAACAACTTTTTCAAATAACATTTTGTCGTATTTGCCACATAAAAGGCACTTTACTCAACAGAAAAACCGGTTTCTTGGAAATTTCCAAGGCATGCTTGATTTTTCAAAACTAATATTTTGTTAGAAATTACTCTTTAGCTAAGCAGGGCTGAACCCCAAAAAATTAAAATTAAAATCAAAAAATGTTTGTCTTTTATAAGAGTCGTTTCACCTATCCGGGGACACACGGTATGTATACATTGATAAATCGGAAATGGGTTGTCTAGCTAAATGGCGTGTCGAACCGAGATATTTACCTCTGAAGATGGATTTTTTCTCTCATGACAATCACACGTATATGTTTTAAATATTGTCTCATGAATAAGATCCAAGAATTGACCAGATTAATAATAATCGATCTTCATTGCAAATTAATGCATCCTGGAACTTGCAACTTTATCAAAAATACGAGAAAAATATTGGCCAGTTGGTTGTAGACAAGCCACAAAAATAGTTGTCGAGCACCGCATTGCTAATCTTGCTCAGCCGTTATCAGAAATTTACACAGCTTCTTTCAGACTGATGTTCTCAATGCCGCCTTAGTTAAGCCCATCTTGAAAAAAGGAGACGTCAAAAACACCTAAAACTACCGACTTATTCGTCTACTATCGGTATTTGATAAAATTCTTGAATTCCTTGTCTCGTCGCGTCCTCTTGACTTTCTTGGCAAGACAGGGATCCTTTCCCGCTCCCAGCACGGCTTTCTTAAACAGATCTACCCGACGGCTCTTGTGGAACTTAGGGACTTCATATATGAGGGAATATGAGAGGGGGTGCGCACTGTGGATTGGCTTTTGGATCTCTCCAAGGCCTTCGACAGTGTGTGCCACGAGTGCCTCCTCCGGAAACCAGAGAATATCGGAGTTCGCGGATTGCCCCTTTCTTGGTTCCTACAGGAAAGAACATAGGCGGTTCAGATTACTGGGTCTGATGGCCGACCTGTGGTATCACCTTTGGCTTCGATCTCCTCTGAGGTGATACAGAGCAGTGTTCTCGGTCCGCTTCTTTTCCTTATCTTCATTGACGACTTAAGCCCCAAAATTACCTCCCCTAATTAACTCTGTGTTAACTATGCTGATGATACGACAATTCTTATTAGGATTAAACCAAGCTACCTTCCTAATCTGATAAATACCGTTCAACTTTGGAAAGAGCATTTTGATGGTTCGAGGACAATAATCTAAAACTCAACTTAGCCAAAACCGAGTCAATTAATTTTCACTCTAGCAGCTCACGTCAGGCCGGCGGGTGTCGTGAAGCTTGAGCTTTGGGTTTCCGCATCGACCAGGACCTAAATTGGTCGGCTCACAGAAATCGTTTATGCCTTCGCCTTGCTGCCTGCTTCGTTCTCAGACGACTTGAGCACACGGTGTCCCATGAAGTTCTTCTCTATGGTTATTATGGGCATTTGATCTACTACTATTTGATGTACTATGGGGTGGGTCTAAGAGATCTCTCCGAAAAGATTTTCTTCTTCAAAAGAGAGCGATTAGGATCCTTTCAGGCTTGTCATGCAGAGGCCATTTCAGGCGGCTTGGACTTCTTGCCTTGCCTGTTTTGTACGTATTCTCTCTTCTCAAAGTGATCCACAAAAATCAGGATAAACTTATACCTTTCCGATTCACTCATCACTACTTACAGTACCAGGTTTAATTTGTTTAAACCTCCTATACACCATCTACCGTCCACAGAAAGGACATTCACATACGCATCAATGAAATACGTAAACTATTTCAAAATATATCAAGCAAGTGTTGGATTTTCAGTGTTCAGGGCATATCTCCGGAAATACCTCGTGGACTTGGAACCTTACACTACTTCTGATATACTGTCCTTTCACCCTCAGCCCTACGTCTCTAGTGCTTCGACTATCGCTATTGCCGGTGTTTTGTTGACTTGCTGTGCGTTTGTTCCTTTGTTTTGTCTTTGTGGTTTTTTTTGTCTGTGACAACGCTGTTATACTAAGCAATGACTGTTGTAATTCGTAGTACAATAAATAAACTTGTATTGTATTGTATGGTAATGGTAATACGTAATTGCGTAACTTGCTTCAGGGCGAAGCCGTTTTCCTCGACTCCTATTACGAGAAATCAGCCCCATTGTCGTGTAAATTTCGTTGGTCTTTTTTTTTAATGTAGGAGTGGATTTCACTGGTCCTTATAATATTAAGGATGGCAAGTTACGCAATCGCAAATTAGTCAAATATGTTACGTAGCAATATTTATATGAATGGCAATGCGAGCTGTACATATAGAAATTGTTGATGACTTGTCCTCTGAAGTGGTTCTTATAAGCTCTCAAAAGGGGCATATGCAAACATATTTATAGCGACAGTGCCACTAATTTGAAAGGCGCAAAATAACGAATTAAGTGATTCTTATCAATTTATAATGGAAACTAGTCGAGATTGTCAGGTCAAGAATTACTTATTAAATAATAACATAACGTGGCACTTTATACCTGTTAGATCGTGCTCTGGGAGGTACGTTAAAAAGGGGGTCCCGGCTGCTTCACAGCAGTCGTTAAGTTACGTCAGAGGCCCTTGAGGCTACTTGAAAACTTCTGACACTTGGGATTTACCACAGCCACAGCCATAAGATATTTATTTATTTTTATACCTGTTAGATCACTTCATTTCGAAGGGCTCTGGGAACCGCGGTTAAATCTTTCGAACACCATTTTCGAAGAGTCGCCAAAAACGTTTTACATTTGAAGAAAAAAAATTTTCGAAGAAAAAAACGAAGAAATTTAACACTCACTACTAAAATAAAGTCAATTTTAAATTCACGACCCCTGCTTCCATTATTCGACGATACAAATGATTTCACTATCCTAACTTCCGGTCATTTCCTTATTGGAGACTCGCTAACGTGATTACCAGAAGGAGACATCGCCGGTGTCAAGGTTAATATGCTGGGAGATTAAATAGAAAAATTCGACAACTTTTCCAGCATTTTTGGAAAAAGATGGAACAAAGAGGTTTTGACATCGATGCAAGAGAGGAACAAATGGAAGCAACAGGATCCCTTTTACGATTCCTGTGCTCCAATTCCTGGCAATGATGGAACTGTCTGAGTCCTGGAGATACAAACTAAGAACGGTGTCCTGCGTCATCAAGTACTGTTCATCAAGTTAATCTGTTACCAACACTATATTATTATGACTTGGAAGACGCTTCTTCCAACAGGGGCGATATGCTGCGAATACCTACCTATTCAAGATATCGACAACCATGGAAACGTCGCACTCACCTGTAAAGGATCGAATAGATAATTCAATTTCTATAATTATTTAATATTTAAGAGTTTTATAAATTTAATAAAACTCTTTCAAGATGATGTAATCCAATTTATGGAACGTCCGAATTTAGATTTCATTACATAAGCAGACGGGAAATATAATATAAGCGGGCATTGAAGCAATAATTCTGGTAAGATCAGCACTAGGGAAACCAAATACGCCTGTAGTCCGACGGCGGCACAGGAAGGTAAAGTCATTAATAAAGACCCAACTCGAAATTAAAACTCAAGAGAACAGATTAGAATTATTTTCCCAGATTAAAAACTGCTCAAAAATCATGTAGAGCCTTTTAGTAGGATGCTAATTATCAAAACCAGATGGTCAGCGGCGTGAGTACAGAGAGACATTGTTGAATTAATAGCCGCCAGACTAAACTATTGTATAAAAGATTAAGTTTCGGACGTGATCAAAACTGCGTTTTCGAAAAACCGCTGAGCAAGGTCAATTGCAGTTGTGGGAACGAAAACCATTCAACTGGAAAGGCGGAGTTAGTGAGAGGGCGGTTCCAAATTATTTAATGAGAGAAAAAGAGGAAAATATTCGGACATTGGCATCAGAACTCTGATTGGGAAGTTAAGTAGCCTTGGGGGTAAAACGTCTAAGCCAAGAATTAAGAAGTAGGCGGTCAAACCGACTAACTCGAAAAAGTGGGAATTAAAAAATTTCAAAGAGGAAACAGGAGTCTCCTTTCAGCTGTCGTCGTAACAGTTTGGGGAACGCGAAAAGTCTCTGGTACTTGACCGGAATTAATCTAATTGGCGTCGCGACGGTTATCCGCGAAATTAGTCTTGTTATTTAGAACTAAGTGGTTGTTAGCTAAGTAAAAAAATTAGATACGCGAAGTAGAACCGCGAACTTTCTTGAAGTTGATTAAGAAAATTATTCTTCAATAATTTTTAGTTAAAATATTCGCAGTTATTTGTGAGTGAATAATCAGTTATCCCGAATAGGAATAATAATTATTACACGGTCGTAACACGGGTAATGTCTCAGTGAAGTGCCCAATAATTGGATTCTTTGGATACATTCGGATTTTCCTTAAAAGGAGAAAGGTCAGAGATTTCTGTATACTAATACTTATGTACTTTGGTATATTTTGGAACCTTAAGGGTTACCGTTCAATAAAGTCAGACAATTTAATAGACAGTTGTGGATGAATAACCCACAGGTTGCTAAATAAAATACACCTTGAGTGTGTCGTGTCAAAAAGGCACTAAGATTTTTTTTTTGATGTTGTTATATACCAAGGTAAATAATTTTGTAATTATTTACTACTTGTAAGGTATGGTTACTGTAATAAAGGATAAAGTACCAACTATTAATCAAAGATTGATTTTACCAATAAAGGGGTAAATAAACTTAATTACTAGGTATTATTATTATTAAAGGTAATAGTTTATATTATATCTCTCACAATTTCGATGCATCCGTGAGGAAAAATTGAGTGAAATCTATTGTAGGTATTAGGGGTATATTATAGCTATCAAATTATTTAGTGTTTTGTACGTTTATATTATTATTTTATAAATAAAATTTAGTAAATTAAATTCATGAATTTAATTTTGCTCACCCAGACATATTAAAATTAAACAAAACGAATGGTCTGTTAAGTGATGTAAATAACATAGAGAAAATTTCATTAAATTATTTTTTTTTATTTTTAATTTCAATCAGACCAACTAAACAAAAGAAAAAAGTTAAGTTAGGAGTGTAATTAACTCTCCTAAGACATAATATAAAAAACAGGAACACTAATAGTTCCGAATCAGAAGAGAGGCCTGGGCAGAGTCATTGAAAATTATTTTGTTTTTTTTTAAGGTACGTATAGATTTTTTTTCTTATTGTTTCTCTTTAGTGAATTTGACACTCGAGATCGCCACGGTGTATGCCAGTGGTCAGATCCGGCTCCACGACTTCCTTTCAAAAACTTTAGTTCCGCTCGGCTAAAAAATCAAAAGGTTGACTATCAACAGGGGACCTCGTAACCGGTTGTCTTGCATAAACAGGCAGGAGGCCCGCGTTGCTACATTGGGTCAGGAGCGGGGTCTAAGAGTGTCAAAGAACGCTGAGAAAAACAAGTAGGAAAGGTTTTGAGTGTCAAAAAGACCGGCATAAGAAATAGGAAAATGTCAAAATTCCCCTAGGTTTTTTTTAATAAGAAAATTTTTAAGTACAGGTACCTACCTACCTACCTAGTCGGGTTAAATTATACCCATAAATTAAGGTAAATAAAATTACCAAGTTAGGTCCCTAATTAATTTAGAAGGGCAGAAATTGATTGAAAGGAAAAATTTGTTAATTTTTTTATGTCAATAATTATTAAGATTAAAAGATTGATAAATAGATCTGCAAATTATAAGTAGATAAATACTACGTATCAGAGAGAACCGCTTGAGCAGTACGTGCTGAAACCGTAATTACTGAAGTAGGTATTTGTTATGTTATACGGCGCCGGAATTCAGGCGCGAGCAATTATTAAAGCTAAAGCGGCGTTCAGACTAAGAGGAAAATTAAAAGTTGAGAGAATACTTAATTACAGTACCATAAATTACACAAGTGGCTATTTATTTTTAATTGGCTTATTAACCCCTATTTGCAAGGTATTTTTTTTTACTATTTTGATAATTGGGATAAATCTTGGTCTATGGTTTTATTGTTATTTTTGTGTACTGCGTTAGGCGTAAGCCTTATTTTATTTTGCACTGTATTGGCAATTGTGTGTCGTTGATAAGGAAATCGGAATTGCGTTGCATCATCAAACAGCTAAGGTATTATTCTATTTTTATTAAAGTTCAGGTTGATTAGACCGGTGTTTGTTGTCTCTAAGTAGGACATAGATTCAAAATGGAACCCAATGTTCCGATAGATGTTGCAGGAGGTGTCCCTAATGACCAGGATGCACAAGCACCCCATCAAGTAATCGAAGTTACGGCAGTTCAGAAAGTTAGTTTAGGAGTGCTAGCTTCGACCTTTGATAATTTTAGTGGACGAGGTTCGGTCTCAGAATATTTTAATAAATTAGAGGCTAGGGCAAAATTAGATGACCTAAGTCAGAGTGATACTCTGAAGATTTTTAAATTCAAATTGGTAGGCGAGGCTTTACAATTCTACAAAGCTAATGAGGACCTAAGCGTGTTAACTTACGAGGCCCTCAAGGAAAGATTTGTGCAAAAATTCTCTCAGATTCGCATACCGGGAGATGCGCTATTAAAATTAGGCCGGTGTTACCAGAGAATAGATGAAGGGGTGTCTTCATTTTGCACGCGATTAAATTTCCTGGGAGCGAGCGCACTATCAGACGCATTAAAGGACGCCACCGAAGAGCAAGAAGCTGGAATTATTAAACAGCATGAACAGTTAGTCATTAATCAGTTCAAAATAGGACTGCGAAAGGAAATGATGGAAAAAGTAGGTCTGACCATATTTGCCGAACAAAATTTAACCCTCGATAGGGCGGAAGAAATAGTTAAACTTCAAGAGCTGACACAGGCCATGACTAGACAGAAGCTTATAAATGAAGGTGCAGTCAAATTTTGCCAGTATTGCTCCAAGGACGGCCATTCCGATAGCGAATGTCGAAAAATGAAGAGGAACAACTCAATTAAACAAGACTATAGGCGACCAAGGGACTTCGACAGACCCGGGACGTCGAGACAAGATTACAGGGAAACACCGAATGCTAGGAATTGTTTCCGATGCGGCAAAGAAGGGCACTGGAGACAAGAATGTAAGGAAAAATTGACATTCAAGCCTAGGATTGAGCCTAGAAAAATTTTCGAAGACGGAAAAAATGGTTCCAGAAACAGTAACAACAATAACAACAACAATGAAACTCGCCCTGGAGACAACAGGAAAAATAATACGGAGAAACGCAACGGAACGTTTGAGAAACCGGGAGACAAGCACGAACCAGGCAATGGTTCGTCACCGTCTTTAAACTAAACAGGCATCCTGGCCATCCCCAGCCAGAAAGCCATAGTTTTACAGGGGGAACACATGCCAAAGTATACGGGAATATTCCACTGATGGAAGAATTTACGACAGATGCCGTCCCGTATTTGGTAATTTTAAATATAAACGGCACACCCAGGAAATGTTTATTAGATTCAGGAGCCTCTGTCTCTCTTATTAAGGAGAGCATTGTACCACGAAGGGCGGAAATTTTTTCTATGAAAAATCGATTGAAAATTTTAGGAGTGACAGGCCACTCCCTGCCCTTGAAAGGAATGACAAATTTAATTGTGGATGCAAGACCAAGGTCACGCGTTCAAGTCACAACTCCTTTTGTTATTGTAGACGATGGAATGTTCGAAGATTCGGATGTTCTGCTAGGAAGAGATTTCCTGAAACGAAACAATTGCAGCATGCAGTATTACAAGACAGGGACATCACAGATTCGCTTGTGGGGAGCATCCCTATCATTATTAAATAGTGAGCAAGCGGAATATCGAATGCAAGAGGCTGGAATATATTTTGTGACAAGTAAAAAATCAGGGAAAAACTCAGTTAGTCAAGGACAAAATTCCCGAAAATATAGCGACGTTGTAGCAGGCCGTAGTAGTTGTCAAGAATACCCTAGGTCTACGCCCCAGGAAAAGGAGTACATAAGAAAACCAGCGAGAAAACCGATCCAGAATGAATGGATAAATTCTAGAATAATTCAAAGGTCCAAGAAGGTAAGACAACCTCGACGCGAGACTTCGCCAAGGACACAGAAGTTCGAACAAACTCCGGAAAAACCAGAAGAAGGTTTGGATCAAGGGACAGCAACTCCGAAAAATGTAATATCAAGACCAAAAAGGAAGAAGAATTCCTCGAAAAATGGTTACGCGACAAACCGGAAAGTGGGAAAAAATTCTCACAACTTCGAAAATTTGGAAAAGAAGAAAAACAAGTTTTCTTCAGGAAAAACTACTCAATCAGAATGGGAGGAATGGTTAGAATTTATTAGAGATTTCGTCTACAACTATGAATTTGAAGAAAGATTCAGGAAACTGAGAGGAAGTGAAAGGAAAATTTTGGAATGTTCTAGACCAAAGATAAATTCCGAGAAAAATACCGACGAGGAAAACATGCAAAAAGAACAACAAGAAATGCTTAAATTTATGGTAAATTTGGAAAAGGATGCCTTGGAAGCTATGATCAAGGAAGAAGAGCAGGAAGCAAAAAGCAAGCATGAACTGACCAACCAGGAAGAAGAATTACCTTCAGAGACACTTGTGACATTGAAAACAAGTGTAATAATTAAACCAAGAGGACAGACTGTCTTACCAGGAAGATGCAAGCATCCTTTGATGGGAAGAATTTTAGTGATCGAACCAATCGAATTAAATCACAAAGGACTTCAGGTTGCAAGAGTAGTAGAAAAGTCACAGCTGGATGTGTCTGTGATCGTACTAAATACATCTGATCAAGAAATAAAACTACCGAAAAATACGAAAATTGCCATGGCATGTAGTGGTGAAGAATTACCTGAAGAAGTAATTGGCCAAGTGCACAAAGTCTCAGAAGCACAGGAAGATTGCAAAGAAAAATTTAATTTGAAACATTTGAACGATCAAGATCGCGCTAAGTTGGAGAAATTTTTGTATAAATTTCGAGATTTATTCCAAGATGAAGGTGAAGCTTTAACTACCACTGGAAAAGTCAAACATCACATAACTCTTGAGCCAGGAACAAAGCCGATTTGCAAGCCTCCATACAGAATCCCGTTTCATAAGCGAGAAAAAGTTCAGGCTGAGATCGACAAATTGTTGCAGCAAGGCATCATTCGACCTTCAAGTAGTCCTTGGTCAGCACCAGTAGTGTTAGTCGTAAAGGAGCAGCCAGACGGTACCGAGAAACTGAGATTGTGTATTGACTACAGAGGATTAAATGCAGTAACGCAAAAGGAATACTACCCTCTGCCAAATATCGCTGATATCACGCAAGTTTACACGCCAGGTAAAGAAATGCTTTTCACAACAGTTGACATTACGCAAGCGTATCATCAAATCGAAATTGAAGAAAAAGACATTCCACTCACAGCTTTTTCAACTTATAATAATCACTTTGAATACATGAAAATGCCTTTCGGACTCTGCAATGCTCCGGCCACATTTCAAAGATTCATGTCAACCATCATGGCAGGATTAACAGGAGATATTTGTATGGTGTATTTAGATGACATTATAATATTCAACGCTGGTGGAATAGACGACCACTTAGACAGATTGGAAAAAGTCATGGAACGACTAAGAGAAGCAAACATCAAACTTAAGGCTGAGAAATGCGATTTTCTGAAGAGACAAGTAAAATACTTAGGACATATTATTTGTCAAGATGGTGTAAAACCAGACCCAGGAAAAATCGAAGCAATAAGCGAATTCCCTATTCCAAGAAATGTGAGAGGAGTACGTTCATTTATGGGACTTGTAAATTTTTACAGAAGATTCATACCAAACATATCTAAAGTGTCGGCACCATTAACCCAATTAACCAAGAAGGACGTGCCGTTTAAAATTACAAACGAAGTACTGGAGGCCATCGATAAACTAAAGGTCGCACTGACATCGGATACTCTGTTGATTTTTCCAGACCTATCTCAACCATTCATACTCGAGGTCGACGCGAGTGGCTCTGGATCAGGTGCCATACTGAGTCAATCACGTGCGGGTCACGAGAAGCCAGTGGCGTACGCTTCAAAACAATTCAATAAAGCACAAATGAATTACACAGCTACTGAAAGAGAGTTAGCTGCAGTCATGTTTGGAGTCAAACAATTTAGATGTTTTCTGTACGGAAAACCCTTTTTAATAATAACCGATCATCGTCCCTTAAAATGGATGATGAACATGAACGACCCTAGCTCCAGATTAACTAGATGGGCGCTACAATTAGGAACATATGAATATGAGGTAGTTCATCGACCCGGAAGAGTGCACTCAAATGCTGACAGTCTGAGCAGGATGCACAATAAGGAAGATAATTATCTGCAAATCACGTACGAAGAATTCCAGGAATACGCACGAAAAAATGACATTCCAGTAGCGAAAAATGTGCATCATCAACCTGGGAATTTATTCGACGCACCTGAGAATTATTCTCTGGCGCATTGTGTGTCGCTAGACTTTGCGATGGAAAAAGGAATAGCCGAAATTTTCAGAAGAAAATTTGGATGCATTAAGGAATTAAAAGATCAGGATAAAGTAATCGGAGAAGTCGCGCAACTTAATCTTCCAAGAAGGAATATTTACTATTTAATTACAAAAGGGAAATTCCACCAAAAACCAACTTATAAAATTTTGTGGCTCGCTTTGTCTGATCTAAAGGAGACGTGCAAAGAAAATAATGATTCTCATATCGCGATACCTAAATTGGGATGTGGAAGAGATAAACTTGATTGGAAGGAGGTGAAAAATATGATTAATTTCATTTTCTATAATTCCAACATCGAAGTAACCATTTATGAAAATGTAGACTTAGCAACGGAAGAAGCAAAAGTGAATTTGCTAAGAACAGATTTAGATTGGGAACCTACATGGGATAAAGAAATTATTAAAAAATTACAGGAGCAAGATGAATACTGTAGTGGAATACTACAGCAGTATCAGGCTGAGGAACCTGATATCCTTGAAAAATACCATGTGGACAGGAAGGGAGTTTTATATTTATCTCGTAATCAAGATCATGATGATATCCTAGTAATACCTAAGAAAATGATAGCCAAGGTTCTTTCGGAATTTCATGATCCACCCTTAATTGGACATCCAGGTCAGGAAAAAACACTTGGAATCATCAGTACAAGATTTTATTGGCCATCTATGAGGAAGGACATCATAGAATATTGCCAAAGCTGTGATCAATGTCAAAGGAGAAAAACTTCTCCGCATTTAGGAAAGGCACCCATGAAGCTTTTTAATAATCCTTCAGGACCTTTCGAGATGATTTCTATGGACATTGTGGGACCCTTAGTAAGAACACATCGGGGAAATCGATATTTATTGACAGTACAGGATCTGTTTACTAAATATCCAGAAGCCATTCCTCTTGCTGATCATAAAGCAGAAACTGTAGCAAGAGCTTTAGTGGAACATGTGTTCACAAGACATGGGACACCAAGAAAATTACTTAGTGACCTAGGGGCAGAATTTACTTCAACTCTGATGAAAGAAGTGTGTAAGTTAATGGGAATAAAACAAGTACACACTGCTAGTTATTCCCCAAATGAAAATGGCAGCATTGAAAGAATGCACAGGGATCTGAAAATAATGCTTTCGCATTACGTATCAAAAAATCAACAAGATTGGGACGAATATGTTCCTTATGTGTTGATGGCAATAAGAGGAAGAGTGCATTCCTCCACAGGGCATAGTCCATTCTATCTCGTACATGGACGAGAGCAAAGGTTACCAGTAGATGATTTTGTAACATCTACCAGGAGGAGATACGACTATGATGAAGACTACTCCTCAGAACTTTCAGAACGTCTAAGGAATGTGTATCGAGCGGTGAATGAAAACCTGGAAAAAGCGGGACTCCAGAGAAAAGCTCAATACGACAAAAACACGAAAAGGAAAAGTTTCCAGGAAGGAGACTTAGTCTATGTGAAAGATATGGCAGCCAAATTAGGACTGTCGAGAAAATTAAGTTCAACATGGGTTGGCCCCATGACAATTGTCGAAGTATTAGGAGAGAAGACATTTGTGGTTAAACAACAAGGGAAAAATAAAGAATATACCGTCATGATAGACAGGATGAAACCTTATGTCAAAAGGAGCGAGCTGTATGAGACTACAGAGCAAAAAGAAGCTAAGGGCAAACCTAGGAAGGGCAACAGGCCTACACAAACCTCAAATAGGGAATCTGACAGTGAAACGGATGAAGAAATCGACACTGAGGAAGAAGAAGAAGAAGACCCAGAAGAGTCCTACGGACAAGAAAATAAATCAGGATCAAGGTCAAAACGCCGACAGCGTAGAACAAGGGAAGACTCATTTAATGAGGAAAGTGAAGAACTCTCGGACGAGGAAGAGGATCCGGAAGTACGACGAGCCAGGAAGGAGGCACAGAGAAACGCGCAGATGTATTTGCCGTTCTGTCCACAGATAATGTACTATCCAACGCCCGCCATGATGGCGCCACCTCAGCCAATAGCTAGATTACCGGCTCCAATTCCCCCAGAAAGACCACTTCCGCGGAGATCTTCCAGACTACGACGACCGCCGGTTCGGTTGGATTTGTAGAAGACGCGTTAATTGCCCGTGTCTGGCCCGGGTTAAGAATAGGCAGACCGCCATGCAGCGTGTCGTAAGAATCGGCAGAAGCATTAAAATTTCTACCCCCAAAAGACATTGTCAATTGCTCTGTTAGGTAGAACAACTGGTTTTTTTTTTAATCTCCAGTGGACCAGTTTTATGACCTTGGGAATTTAATTCCGAATGCCGTCTTCTCTCTTCAACTCTAAAAATTATTTTTTTTTTTACATTTTTTTTTTGATTCGATCCAGATGTCGAACGACGTTGTTTTTTTTATATATATATCTTGGGATCATAGGACCATGCATCGTAGTCGGCCCATGAATCGCCTACTACCAGACTTTATTTGGGAGTCGAACGTCTGACCGTTTCCACTCCAGGTCCCGTAGTTATTGACACGCTACGGTTATATTCCGTGTCAACCCATATAAACATATTATATTATAAAATCTATACTTCAGGATATTCAGTAAGTTGCTTATCAAGTCAGGTTGTACCCCTCGTGTTCCCTTTAAGTCAGACTTCCAGCCAAATTTTACCTCTAGTCAGGTTAGCTGCTGGACTCTGACGACATAAATATTCTAAATGTCCGCACTTACTCGGGCTTCTAGCCACATTTTACCTACAGGAAGGTTCGCTGCTAGAACCTGAGAAACTCAATATTGACATTATAAATAATGCAAGACACTCTCAGGAGGCCGAGACGTGTAATTGTCTTTGAAATAATTGCCGTCCAAGGTATCCACTCTATTTCGGAAACAAAGCGGGAATCATTTTTTTTTCCTAATAGTTGTTTCGTGTAACATGAGTTCCAATTAGGAACAAGAATGTACAGCGTTTTGCTGTTTTAATAGAACTCCAAGGAGTCAGGAAGCCTGACTAATAAGTCGTGGTTTTCAGAAATACGGTATCAAGAAGTCGAAAAAAAAAAATAAGTAATGAAGCCCCGAGCGCTCGAGACAGCATCAGGCAGAGCTAGACGGTCCAAGCTACCTGTTGGCCGTCGACCAAACAAGGTCAGATTCAATTTTGTCCTATGGGATGAAATGAAGCAGGTGGATAGCTTCAAGGTCAATCCAGACCTGCGTCCAAAGGATGTCCAAGAGGAAAAAGACGTGTTCCTCATGGAAAAAGAAAGGTATTTCAAATTTTTAACAGGTCATGCCGTCATGTCTAAAGAACATGAGGACATACCTAACCTCCTACAATATTATTGGTTCGCTAGGGATCAGTGCGAAGCTAACGATATACACGTAGCAAACTCCCTCGTACTATTTAACCAAAAGCACCTCTCGTCAGAAATTGTTTTGTACGACGACTTGGACAAGGACCCAACAAGGGAGGCTGCACTCCATGTCATAGGGTATTATAAAAAACCCACAGTAGGCGAAACCAGTGAAATCAGAGACTTTCTAAACTTAAAGGCAAATTCGAACATAGTGGAAGTCAGGGAACTGGACCCAAAACCCAGGAAAATCGTACCCAAAACCAAATCTAACATAGATAGAATCTCTCTTGCCCGAGATCTTGTATATTCCCGCATGAATTGCAAGGATAAATTGAGCATGTTGGCTGCTTTTACGGGAGATGTCCTAGGCGACGGGTTCCAAAGCTGTTCCAGTCGACCTTGGCAATTTGGTCGAACTTACTACCCACACTCTTTATGTCCCAGAGTCGAAAAACGGAGACATTTCATGCTAGGTTTTATAACAAACTTGCAAAAAGGTTGCCCATTACCGAAACGAAAATCTCCAGTAATTTACAATTGTGGATGTAAATTACTTCTCGCGGAATTGTGTAGGAAGGGATTAAACATCAGCTTCCAGCTGTACTATCATTTTCATATCCGAACTACTCCTTTTCCCCGTGAGGAAGACCTTGACCCGGAAGTAGAACAACTAATAATAAACAAATCGTCGTCACAAGATATGCCAGCATACCAGGTGGCGTACCGGCCAGTGGAGTCCGTTCAAGAACTCAAATTAAATGAGTTTTGGATAACGATAGGTGGAAGGCTTGTCCGGTTCGTATATGAACCACCCTTTATATATAAATACGAAATAAAAGGACCAATACTGCTCCGCAGAAAGGATCGCGAAGACCAAGTCTGGGAATTGGTCAACCAAATAGAGATAAAAGCACGATCACCGACACTGGAGGAGCTGATGTAGGTGCCACCCCGTTGTCCGCTCAGTCTTCCCCAGTTAGGGACATCGTACAAAAAGAAAGTTACGGTCCGAACACATGTTGTGTACATACTTAATTTAGTTTTTTTTTATAGCAATTTTTAGTAGATTCAGATAATTATTAAGGTATGCGATAGGATTAGCTTAAGGAATAGGTTGAGAGTAGTGTACAGAGTGAAGTTTGGGCTTCCGAATCGTGGCATTGGAGGGTCTGATGTAGGTGTCACCCCGTTATCCGCTCAGTTCTCCGTGTGACGATGACGGAGGACCAAAGTTCTACCTGGAAGATTTCATATTTAATTTAAAAAGAGTATTTAATGGAAATATAATTATCAGTATAGAGTAAATAATTATCTGGGTTATTATACACCTATAATTAATAATTAATCGTAGAAAGGCTAGAATTAACCAAAATGGTGAAAGTTAAGGTGAAGGATAGAACCAGGCACCTGAATGGTGAACAACAAAAGGTAAGGGTTATGATTAACTCTGTTCAGGTGATGCAACTAGCAACCAGTTTTCCTTGTGACCTCAAAATATCTGACGTGCACAAATCGTCAGGAAATCATAGATAAAAGGGAGGTAAGGGATAAATAATTTCCTCCAGGGGATGAAATTAATTCATTGAATAAGGTCAGGTTCAGCCCAGGGAGTTAACAAGTTAAGTATTCCCCGAACAAAACTAATAATGGATAAGAAAAATCCAAGGTCAATGACACACAATAAATGGATCAAAAGTATTATTCAAGGGATTTTTTTTTTTAAAGTTAGAAAATTTTGAATTAAGGAGGAAAATTTAAAATTTCCAAACGTCATAATAGACGAGAAAATACGACCCAGTAAATGATGAAGCTGGAAAAGGCAGGATGGTTACTCCCATTGAGTAAGCATCTGGTCCGTTCGACAGAGATCGAACAATTATTATTGTTCATTGTAAATTTGATATGGTATTTTGTATTAAAACTAACAGTAAGGTTAGATTGTAGACTAACAGCAAGATGCTGTAGAGAAAATAGAAATGTACTGTATTGTAGAAATAAAATTAGGAGTGAATGCATAAGGTATAGGGTGGAATTTAAATAAAATGACGAACTGAATTAATAAAATGTGATTTTCAAAAGGTGACAACACGAACTGCAAGTGTGAGGACATTAGTGAACTTCAATTTAAAGACAGAAACGTCATAAACAATTTCGTAAATTCATCCGCGATCGGTACCATGCATATCCTAACGTCAATAAGTTTTCTACTAGGGCTAGTTCAGTGTTGGAGCTTGATAGCCTACGACTGTGAAGATGTGCGAACAAACATATCAACAGTTTCAATCAAGGATGTAGCAGAATGTCCAGAACCAGAATCAGAATACGTTGTGGAAAAGGTAGACGTCAGCGTCGTCCAGCGAAATCAGGTGAAACTCCAGAAGGTGATGACATGTTTAGTAGAAATCATCCAAACCAAGTTCTATTGTGGTCACTTATCACACAGTTCTGTGGTCAGTGGAAGTATGTCAAGCTACGTATATCAGCTGGGAGCACAACAATGCCAAGAAGTACATAGATACAAAACTTTGCGCCTATTCAATCAAGTAATAGGACAAATAGTTATGAATGGAAGTACACAAGCTTCCTTGACAATACATGGAACCTTGCACGCAAATGGGTACTGCGAAGGAATCAGCTACCAAGAAGCAGGGAACTTCTGGGAAAATATTGTGATTGTAGCAGCTATAACGATCAAGACGAGAGACTATTTTGCTAGCGTCAAAATCGAAGAAAATGAAATCAGCTTATTGGGTGGAATCACGTGTCCATATTTGGCTGAATATTGTTTTGACACAGTGTACGGAGAAACCGTATGGGAAGAAGAAAGAGAATCCGGGTGTCTAAACTACTTTACCTTGCTCTATACAGGTAAAGCAAGACAAGTCACCAGTCGAACCACGAAGGAGAAATTTATGATCGTGGAAAGCAATGATAAAATCTTCGCCCTCACTATGGTGAAGAAAATTTCATTGTGCGGCGACGAAGTGTGGCAGACAGAACACCCTAGGCTGGTGTTGACAATAAATATCACAGCCATGACGCAAACTTCAGGTATGAAACTGATACCTCAGAATACTGACCTACTCATGTACATGAACAGTAAATTTCTGTACATAGAGCAGGCTTACAAAGGAGAATTGGAAAGATTATATCTAGATGTTCTACACAGAAGATGTCTACTACAGAGAGAAATCCTGAGGAACCGGTTACTTATGGCTCCATTTTCGCCAAATGCTGTCAGCCAGCTGCTGAAAAATGAACCAGGATACGTAGGAAGAGTTTTGGGAGAAGTCCTATATATTATGAAATGCACTCCCAAGGTAGTGATAATCAGGCGTACCTCAGAGTGTTATAATGAGTTACCCATCACTCTAGACGAAAAACCTTATTTCATGTCTCCAATCACTCATGTAATACAGGTTTATGCTGAACAGATAGAGTGCAACGGTGTCGCGCCTCCTCTATATGAAATAGATACTGAATGGGTAGGACTAACGCCGTATCCGACTGGGAAGAGAGATCCAGAGAAGTTGCCAGTGGAAGCCAAGCCGAAACTGACGTTCAAACCGATATTGCCATTAGGACAAGCAGGACTCTACACCCAGGAAGAAGTCAACAAGGTGCAGCGACTATTGACGTTTGGGATCGAACGTAAAGCCGTCGAAAACATTATCACGCGTCGTGTCGCGGGAATGCCCACAAGTGGACAAGGGTATTCCACTCTCGGAATCTTCAACCCGGAAGAGTTGAAGGAACTAACGCGATCTACACTCAAACAAACTTGGGGTTGGTTTGTAGATCTAGGAACTTTTATCAGTGGAGTTATCGGATTCTATGTGGTCTTTAGAATCTGTAAATACGTAATTGGAGTAGTGTTAAATGGACTACACTTGTATCAAACTCTAGGTTACGGGTGGAAACTCCTCGCGTGCATCTGGAATTCGCTCACGGTAATGTTAGTGCAAAAACATTTGTGGAAACAAACGCGAGAAAGTGCAGACGAGAAGGAACTTGAGACAATAAAAGTGACCGAATCACACGTAAACGAAGCGCGTACCGAACGGGAAGCTGAAGGACAAGGTCAGGTGGTGCACGTGCTATATCCTACGTTGCCTCATAATGCAAACCCAACTCACTGGACAGACAAGGTCAGTGCCACGACCTAGGAAGTCATTAGCAAGTGCGGTTAATTACTATCGTACGTGACTTCATACGTAAGTGTCTTCGTCAACTATACCTTAGACTATATACATAATTATGGGAGGAGGTGTTATCCTCAGATCATGTATAGGTATAAGCATGTATTATTAGCATAACTTAGACTTAAGTTATTGATAGGCTATCTCCTACTATTAAGGGTAGATTATAGGGGTAGGGGGTTAACAAATCGACAAGTTTTGTAAAACAAGAATCGATTTGACAAAAAAGGGAGTTATGTAAAGGATCGAATAGATAATTCAATTTCTATAATTATTTAATATTTAAGAGTTTTATAAATTTAATAAAACTCTTTCAAGATGATGTAATCCAATTTATGGAACGTCCGAATTTAGATTTCATTACATAAGCAGACGGGAAATATAATATAAGCGGGCATTGAAGCAATAATTCTGGTAAGATCAGCACTAGGGAAACCAAATACGCCTGTAGTCCGACGGCGGCACAGGAAGGTAAAGTCATTAATAAAGACCCAACTCGAAATTAAAACTCAAGAGAACAGATTAGAATTATTTTCCCAGATTAAAAACTGCTCAAAAATCATGTAGAGCCTTTTAGTAGGATGCTAATTATCAAAACCAGATGGTCAGCGGCGTGAGTACAGAGAGACATTGTTGAATTAATAGCCGCCAGACTAAACTATTGTATAAAAGATTAAGTTTCGGACGTGATCAAAACTGCGTTTTCGAAAAACCGCTGAGCGAGGTCAATTGCAGTTGTGGGAACGAAAACCATTCAACTGGAAAGGCGGAGTTAGTGAGAGGGCGGTTCCAAATTATTTAATGAGAGAAAAAGAGGAAAATATTCGGACATTGGCATCAGAACTCTGATTGGGAAGTTAAGTAGCCTTGGGGGTAAAACGTCTAAGCCAAGAATTAAGAAGTAGGCGGTCAAACCGACTAACTCGAAAAAGTGGGAATTAAAAAATTTCAAAGAGGAAACAGGAGTCTCCTTTCAGCTGTCGTCGTAACAGTTTGGGGAACGCGAAAAGTCTCTGGTACTTGACCGGAATTAATCTAATTGGCGTCGCGACGGTTATCCGCGAAATTAGTCTTGTTATTTAGAACTAAGTGGTTGTTAGCTAAGTAAAAAAATTAGATACGCGAAGTAGAACCGCGAACTTTCTTGAAGTTGATTAAGAAAATTATTCTTCAATAATTTTTAGTTAAAATATTCGCAGTTATTTGTGAGTGAATAATCAGTTATCCCGAATAGGAATAATAATTATTACACGGTCGTAACACGGGTAATGTCTCAGTGAAGTGCCCAATAATTGGATTCTTTGGATACATTCGGATTTTCCTTAAAAGGAGAAAGGTCAGAGATTTCTGTATACTAATACTTATGTACTTTGGTATATTTTGGAACCTTAAGGGTTACCGTTCAATAAAGTCAGACAATTTAATAGACAGTTGTGGATGAATAACCCACAGGTTGCTAAATAAAATACACCTTGAGTGTGTCGTGTCAAAAAGGCACTAAGATTTTTTTTTTGATGTTGTTATATACCAAGGTAAATAATTTTGTAATTATTTACTACTTGTAAGGTATGGTTACTGTAATAAAGGATAAAGTACCAACTATTAATCAAAGATTGATTTTACCAATAAAGGGGTAAATAAACTTAATTACTAGGTATTATTATTATTAAAGGTAATAGTTTATATTATATCTCTCACAATTTCGATGCATCCGTGAGGAAAAATTGAGTGAAATCTATTGTAGGTATTAGGGGTATATTATAGCTATCAAATTATTTAGTGTTTTGTACGTTTATATTATTATTTTATAAATAAAATTTAGTAAATTAAATTCATGAATTTAATTTTGCTCACCCAGACATATTAAAATTAAACAAAACGAATGGTCTGTTAAGTGATGTAAATAACATAGAGAAAATTTCATTAAATTATTTTTTTTTATTTTTAATTTCAATCAGACCAACTAAACAAAAGAAAAAAGTTAAGTTAGGAGTGTAATTAACTCTCCTAAGACATAATATAAAAAACAGGAACACTAATAGTTCCGAATCAGAAGAGAGGCCTGGGCAGAGTCATTGAAAATTATTTTGTTTTTTTTTAAGGTACGTATAGATTTTTTTTCTTATTGTTTCTCTTTAGTGAATTTGACACTCGAGATCGCCACGGTGTATGCCAGTGGTCAGATCCGGCTCCACGACTTCCTTTCAAAAACTTTAGTTCCGCTCGGCTAAAAAATCAAAAGGTTGACTATCAACAGGGGACCTCGTAACCGGTTGTCTTGCATAAACAGGCAGGAGGCCCGCGTTGCTACACACCTCCTGAGAGACAATGACAATGACATCACCGGGCATGGAAGGGTGGTCGGCATGTCTTTTCTACTGAAAAAGCCGATTTTATTATTATTCGTAATCATTATAATTCAAACATATTTTCTATACAATGTTTTTGTGTGACGTTCAGTATTTTTGAGTTAAAAAAAAAAAAAAAAATTTCGCGACAAAAAAAGTTTTAAACAGCCGGCATTTTGATTTATTTGTAAGGAGAGTTTGCCCTCCCTCAATATTATTTAGTAACAGCCTCAAGAATAGTTACCGCCATGGGGCCAAACTTTATCACGACTTGTAACTCACACTTAAGGATTGATACCTACTATTGAACATTTTTAAGATTTGTTTGCGATTGTTTTTCTTATATGTTTTGAAGGGTGACAACCAAAAAAATATACCTCAAGCTTGGCCTATCTAGGAATTTTGGACTTACTTAATAGGAGGGTATGATGCCGGTTGGGAAGCCCAAAATGATCAACATCGTATATGCAAAATCTTATAACATTTTAGAAAAGTCGATATGTTATTATAGTCGTCCAGAGAGTAACGTGACATATAGAAAGAAATGGTATGGAAGATGAAGGACAATCATTATCATTGATTTGATGATTGTTTTCTACTGAAATTTTCAAACTATCGTGTTGTGTAATAATTGTTTTGAGTAAATTGTTTTTGTACATTGCTATTGACTTTTAGAAAAAATGTCCAAAACTTTTGCAATAGACGCTACAGTTTTTTTCTTCTGGTTTCCCTGTTTTGTCAATTTCTCTTCCCAGTTTTGTTAGATGATTTTCTTATTTTCAAGTAACTTGTCATTGATTTATCAATCAATTTCCTTTTATGTCAAATCAGTTTCACTTTATGTGAATTGCTTTTCATATTTACGTACAGTGACATTATTATAAATAAACATTGGAAAAGTAATTGACAAAAGACGAAAACCAAAAGGAAAAGACTGTCTTTTGAGGTCACAAAATAATGATCTATTAAGAACACCTGAGTGTGATGCTGTAAATCACTATGTGCTTTCAATCTCAATGCCTGAAGTTTAGAACACCATTCCTCTCTCTGGTCATAAGCGATTGTCGCTTGCTCAATCAAATCCAACATAAATTTCTTACCAATATTTAAGTTTTTAATTAGCCTATCCCATATTTTATTGAAATCTATTCTGAAAAACGGAATAGAAAAATATTAAAAATACGGAAATATTTTTTCTTTTGCTAACATCAGTTTGTTTTATTTACACAGAGGTATCTAATACAAGTATCTATTTTCAACTAGGGAGTCCATGCTTCTTTTGTTTACTTTAGGAATGAGTGAGGCATGCTGTACTTTGTTCCATGGATCTAGACGTGTCGTCACAACTGTGAATCATATGAACCAAATCCATTCAGAATTTTTGCTTTAATAAGACAGTGACAGTTCCGATGTTCTTATATTTAAATGCGCGGTGTCTTTTTTGTAAAGCTACGTTTTCCTAGCTGCGTCAAACGCTAGCGCAAAACGCGTGCGGTTTACGCAGGGCGATCCACGCAGTATTGGTTGCGTGAACAGTGTTTTCCAACTTGCGGAAATCAGTTCAAATTAAAACGTAATATTTATTTTGGTAATAATATTATGAGAAAAGGAGTTCTTCTAGATCTCATTACGATGAAGAAGAAGTATTTATAATTCCTTGTTATAAAGAACTTTGTTGAAAAAAGACGAACCTAGTTAATTTACTTCGATTTTGTGTCTTTTAAACTCTTATTTTTGTAGTCTTTCAATTTTACATCGTATACTATGAGTAATCCAGCCACCAGTTCAAACAACAGTTCATCTTCAGCTGCAGAAAAATCTTGGTTGAGGTTCTTTTCCTGATGTATTCAATAATAAAATCAAAAAAAAAACCAATAACTTGCGCACTGCGTCGCGTGATTGACTGCTTTCGAGGCACAGCCGACGTTTCACGCGAGCGCACACCGTCCAATGCTGCGGAACACGCAATGTAGGAAAACGGTCTGATTTAAACCATGCAAGAGCAGTGTTGGGCGTGTTACGCGGGCGTCGTACGCAGTGCGATATACGCAGCTAGGAAAACGTAGCTTAACTGAACAGGCTAATAAAGCATGTAAACATGTGTAGATTTGTGTATTGTTGGTCGCGTAGTAGGTACAGGGATAATACTTATCAGTGATTCAAATGTACGCAACACTGTTCTAGTTAGGGAGATGGTGACAAAAATGCTTTGTATCTGCCCCAAATGGGAAGAAAAGCAGGTTTTTATATAGTTCGAGTCCCCTTCTCAAAATCCGTCTTATCAAGTAGGGGTCCAGCGCGTTGTGATGAGCGGCTACGGCCTTTTGCCCAGATTAACCCGAGCGATTTCAAAAAGTATCTACCATATGGAAGAAAATTACTGGGGGGCATCAGGACAATTCTTCGAATTGAGGGAAAAACATTTTCTGCCAATTTGCTTCTTGCGTTAACCTCCAGTACCCGGTGAGTCATTAATATGGTCACCGGAAATATCTCAAAAACTAGACGTACATCCTCAGGCAAAAAAAAAAGGAAAGTGACCCTAAAAATTCGTTGAATAATAGTTTTGAGCTTCTAAAATGACCGCTAGGGGGCGTAAGAGCCATGACAGAATAAAAAATTTGAATTTTCTCTTGATTTTTAAAAATGTGGGTATATTTAACATATCATGGGTGCGATGATTAAATAGCTTCATTTTTATCTTGCAGTTTTTTCTAATAACTATAAATAAAGTGGTGAAGCAACGTCAAAACATTGTTTATTGAAATGTCGATTATTCCGTTCAACCTAAACGGAATTTAACCAGATTAGTCTCATTACAAATAATTTTCCTTCTTCTGTCGATTGCATTTTACGAATTTTTGATTTTATTAACACCGCAACCGCTAGAGAGCGTCATCTAGCCCTTCTAGCGATAAACACTGTGTCCAAGATAAGAATGAACAACAATCTCGGAAACCGTGGTGGGACATACAGGTTCGGTTAAATGGGGAAAAAGTTGTGCAACCAGAAGGACAATGCAATAGCAGAAAGAGCAGATTTCAAAAATTATTTATGATTTTCGAATTACTTTGAAAAGACCAATATTTGAAATTTTAGTTTTTCTTATTGATAAGCGTTATTTAGATATTTAAATTTGAAAAAAAAAATTATCTGACAGTTAGTTGTTTGAAGATGAAGACCTATTTCTAAATTTAATGATATGCCACACATAGGGTTTCAAACGTGTTTCGGACTAGCTATTGACATCGTCAGTTTAATTTCACCCTAATACGGATCTGTGGTGCTCTTATATTAAGCTGCTTGGACTTGTAATACTCATCTTCATCATAATCCGACAAGTCCAACAAGATTAATAAGAGCACAGATCGATATTAAAGCGAAATTAAACTAATGATGTCAATTAATAGCTATAGTCCGAAACACGTCTGAACCACTCTTATGTATGGCATTTTTTTTATTGAAAATGCACATGCACTGCAGGGAAATCCTTATGACGCTCTGGAAGCGGTGCATGAGCGGAGATATCGATTCACGTTGGCCTAGAATCTCTGTAGGTTGTATACTTCGGGAAACACGCCCTTTGGAATGCTATTCCAAAGTGATGCTGTTCTATACATAAAAGAAGTCTGAAATAGGGTAGTACGAGGTGTAACGAGCTGAACCTGATACGGATGAGCGTCTGCGGCTCGACGTGTATTTCTGTCCGGTCTTGTTCTTGGTGGGATCAAGCGGGCCACGTCTTTTGGACACTTTCCATTAAAATATCTGTAAGACAGTCTCAGGTCAGCTACTCTTCTTCGATGTTCGAGAGTGTCTAAATTTTTTGTCAAATCTGGGTCCCCAATCAAGCGGATGGCTCTTTTCTGAATAGAGACGAGTAGTCTCAGCGTATGTTTGGGAGCTGAGCTCCAAATATGTGAGCAGTACTCCAAGGATGGTCGGATTTGAGCCTTGTATAAAAGCTGTTGTGGTGTATAAAATTTCTTCGTGCGGAAGAGTGTTCCAAGTTTTTGAGAAGCACTCTTCGCCAGATCTGCTACATGATCATGCCAAGACATGTTCGCTCCGAGGCTCACTCCAAGTAAACGAAGAGATGCCGATAGAGTAAGAGAGTGTCCCGCCATCATCATATCTGGCTCCAAAACGTTGGCCTTTTTGGAGAAGATGACTGCTTGGGTTTTTCCACCATTAAATTGAACTTAGTTTCTATCGCCCCAAGCTAGAATGTCTTGCATGTCATTGTTAAGTATGGCGGCTTCTTGCTCCCTGCGAGTCTGTGCGTCGATGGCAGATGTTCGCGCATCTAAGGTATAAGAAGATGTGAGTGTACTGTCATCGCCAAAACTGTATATTGGATTTTTTGTTGTTTCAAGCAAGTCGTTTATAAATATTAGAAAGAGAGTCGGAGATAAACTGGATCCCTGAGGCACACCGGCATTGATGGAAAAGGTCTCAGAAAGAACTCCATCGACTGCCACCTGTAATGAACGATCTCCGAGATAACTCGCAAGCCACAAGCAGAATTTCTCGGGCATGCCATAGGCCTGCATTTTTGCCAACAGTCCACCATGCCAAACACGGTCGAAAGCTCTAGAAATATCAAGCGCAACCCCTCGAGACTCCCCATGGTGCTCGATTGCGCCGTTCCACAGCTCGGTGACGTAAGTGAGGAGGTCACCAGTTGACCTCTGTTTGCGGAATCCGTATTGGCGGTCGCTGATTATATTAGCTGCTTCCAAGTGTTTTAAAAGATGTTGGTTAATAGCTTTCTCCATAATCTTGGATATTACTGAAAGAAGTGCCACTGGTCGATAGTTATTTGGTATAGGTAGTCTTTTTGCCTTTCTTGGGAATAGGTTGGATCCGTGCACATTTCCAGCAAGAAGGAAATATTCCCTTTTTATACGACAAGTTGAAAAGTCGGCAGAAAACAGATGACAGCTCAGTGGCGTATTTTTTTTAGTACGATAACAGGTACGTCATCGGGCCCAGAAGCTTTGTTTGGGTCTAAGGCTAACATGATGCTCTTTATGACACGCTGTCGGAAAACAATGTCTGACATTTTAGTCTCCACGGAAGGGATCAATGGCGGAGTTCTTCCATGAAAGTCGACGGAAGAGTATGAAGAAAAGACTCCCGCCAACAAGTTTGCCTTCTCAGTAGGCCAGTAGCCGTCGATGCGATAGTCCCATCTGTCCGTGTAAGTGGTGGAATCGTGGATCTGGTGAAGTTCTGGCTGACTGCCTTAGTTACAGACCAAAAAGATTTCGAAACGTTAGGGCAGGAGAGAAGTTTGTTCCTAATTCTTTGGTTGTGAGTTTCCTTGGTTTGATCTATTATTTCTTTGCATCTGTTTCGAGCAAGGATGAAATTGTGATGGTTTATGCCGTCGGGTCTCTCTCGTCATTGGCGAAAAGCCAGTTGTTTGGAGGCGACAGCTTCCTTGCATCTTTTGTTGAACCAAGGTTTGCTGTTTGAGGGCTGTTTTTTAGAAAAGGGAATGTAGGCTTCCATGCCTGTTAGGATGACTTGAGCAACTTCCCTAGCACAAACAGATGGATCATTAGAAATGGCATATTCTTAAATTCGGAATTAAAATGTCTTGAAATTTTTGCAATAAAAAATCCAAGTTATTTAAAAAATCGGAGTTCAGGTCGTACAAAAATATGAATCGTGAGATAATAAAACTAATATCGCAAAAATGAAGCTGGTCAATAATAATTGCAATGAAATGGTGATTGCAGTTTGTCTAAATCTTCAATAATAACGCCATTAAATAAGAAACACTAAAAGTAAAAATTTTTGATTTTTCAAAAAAATTCGAAAATAAAAAATATTTTTTTAAATTTATTTTTGCCATTGCAATGTCCTTCTGATTGCCCAACTTTTTCCCGATTTGACCGAACCTGTATCTCTCACAGTTTCCGAGATCCCTATATGCGGTTCATTCATATCTTGGACACAGTGTATTTCAGAAACAACTGAAGATACAATCCTCAAAAAAAAAGAAGAAGAAGATACTAGAAATTCCTCTGAAGCACATGATTTGGCCATATACGCAAAACAACCAAAACTCGAATAATTTGTTCTAAAATTGTATCTTTTGCGCATACGCAAAAAACGCACAAGGATTTCGTTGGTTTAAATTAGTATTTTAATACTATAGGACTGGTCCTAACAATATATCCAAAAATCAGAACCACAAAACGTTTTGCAAGGAATCATAAATAAATTGACCGGACCATATACTTACCACTTATCGTAAAAAATAAAACATTTTTTTTTATATTCTAGGTAAAAAAGGTGAAGTTGAGGTCCCATGTTAGTAGGAATTTCATTTCCCGACACATGTTTTGAAACAGCCTGTATTTCTGATGCACGATCTCAATCAATCACCCTATATATTATATTCTAGTACAGATTTTATAATTTAAGCTGTTATTTGCAAGTGTATAAATATCATCAAATACCTTTCTTTAAGGAGGTGATCTATTTCACCACGCAGTTTTCTATTGTCGGCACAAATGGCACAAAATTTCTTAATTTGTACTTCGAGTTTATTTTCTAAGGCTTCCAATGTTTTCTGACCAGCTAGAACTCTCGCCATGTATTGATAGTCTGTTATTTGTCGAGCTTCAGCTTGATGCACGGCTTTTTTATACTAAAGTATTGAATTTTTTTTAGTATTTTATTTCCTTTTTTAATACCTAGTTGGTTATTCTAAGGAAATCCTACCTCTTTAATTTGATAATCTATCTCCTTGAGATGAGCTTTTTTCATTTTTATTTTATTCATAAAATCGTCGTGCTCAGTCAGCAGATGACAAAGGGCATTTGAAATTTTTCTGTCTTCTTGCAATTTAGCTCCAGTAGTTGCAACTATTAGATCGGTTAGGAGATTTTTTTGCTCGTTTTTGAATATGTTGATGACTTTGTCTTGTTTTGCCAATTTGTTTCCAGCTTCGTAGAATGCTGCACGGTCTCTTTCCATCAATGTATACTTAAAAAAAAATAAATAAAAATTTTTGATCGTCCATTGTTAAATACAGGGTGTCCCAGCTTATTCGAAGCGGTCTCTGTAGGCCAAACGATGGATTTTTTACAAAAAAATTTTGCAAATTCAAGTACAGGATCACAATGGCCATAATTTAAAATTATTTTGGAGTATACAGAGTGTCCCATATGACAGTGGCATATCAAAGTTATGTTTTTTTAAATGGAATGCTCCTATGTTATTGCATTTTTAGATTGTCTGAGAAGAGAAAATAAGGTTGGCTTTTACAGTTGGTGTTTAAATTCAGAAGTTTTTGAGTTATAAACAAGTGAAAAATCGTCATTTTTCAAGTTCAAGGCCCTGTACAACGAAAACGACTGAAGATAGAGAAAAACGGCTTACATGTCCCTATTTTAACTTTTTATGTACTATCCTATGGTATAGAAACATTTGTACTTTCTTTGATTTTTTTATTTGGCGACGCATGGAGAAATCTCAGAATTTTTCAAATTTTTTATCACCCTGTATAAACATTTCATCTACATCATAGGATAGTACACAAAAAGTTAAAATAGGGACATATAAGCCGTTTTTCTCTATCTTGAACCGTTTTCAATGTACAGGGCCTTGAACTTGAAAAATGACGATTTTCACTTGTTTATAACTCAAAAACTACTGAATTCAAACACCAACTGTAAAACCCAATCTTATTTCCTCTTGTCAGATAATCTAAAACTGCAATAACATGGGAGCATTCCATTTAAAAAAACATAACTTTGATATGTCACTGTCATATGGGACACTCTGTATACTCCAAAATAATTTTAAATTATGGCCATTGTGATTCTGTACTTGAATTTTCAAAAAGTTTTTTGAAAAAGTCCATCGTTTGGCCTACAGAGACCGCTTCGAATGAGCTGGGACACCCTGTATACAGGGTGTTTCTTAATAACATGCGAATATTTAAGGAGGTTATTCTTGGGTAAATTTTGAGAAAAAAACTTTATATGAACGTATGTTCTAAAAGTCTTAACTTTTGAACTACAGGGTGCTAAAATTTAAAGAAAAAAACTTGTTTTTTATTATAACTGTGATATTAGCCTAGATATTTTTTTGAAATTTGGTACACGCCTTCTATGCATCAACATGCATTTCATGAGGCGAAAACAATTTTAGTACTTTTACCAGTGGCGTCTGTACGGGTTTTGAATTAAATGTTTTTGAAGAAAAATATGTTACGCCACTGCTTTTTCTTAAAGTAAAAATTATTATTGAAGTCCCCATCCCTTTCCAAGCAAATGTGGTCTCTTGATTTTTTTTCCGTTTGACGTATAGTTTTTGCATAAAAAAATAAAACTCAATCATTAACACCGCGGTAGACCACTTATAAGAACAATAACTTTGAACAGTTTATTTAAGAAAATAATTTTTAAACTGTAAAATTATGAAAAAAAAGTAATCTACATACATTTTGGAACAGTAACAGAAAATTGATAACTAAACGTACAACGAAACAAATTAAATCAGGTGTTGGAAATGTCCACCTCCTGCAAGTATGCATGCCTCAGCTCTTCTTCTCATCGATTCGCGTACTCTTCGGAAAATACCTGGAGTGTGTTTCTAATAGTTTCGCAACAAACTATGATGCGGTTTCTCAACTGCTCTTCAGTATGAATTGGTGTGTTATAAACCAATGTTTTAAGATGACTCCACAGGAAATAATCTAAACTATTGAGGTTCGGGGACCTAGGTGGCCATGCCTGTGGTCCGCCGCGACCGATCCAGCGATTATAGTAATTTTGGTTTAAATATTCGCGCGCCAGAGCACTGAAGTGGGCTGGTGCCCCGTCGTGCATAAACCATAGTCGATTTCGTACTAAAATGGGAACATCCTCCATCAATGCTGGCAATTCTTCTTCGAGAAACTGTCGGTAATTATGCCCATTCAACCTTTCACGAAGAAAATAAGGTCCAATTAAATAATCACCACATATTCCAACCCACACGCGTTAACGGAAAATCGCTCCTGGTGATGGAATTCCAAGATTGAATGTGGGTTTTCTTCAGCCCAAAAATGATTATTGTGGAAGTTTTGGATGGCGTTTCTGGAAAAATTGGCCTCATCGGTGAATAAAATTTCAGTGTCAAATAAGGGATTTTCATTCACTTTTTGAAGAAACCATCGGAAAAAGTTCATTCGTAATGGAAAGTCGCGAGGCAGTAGGGCCTGAACCCGTTGGAAATGGTAAGGATATAATAAAAAGTCATGGAGAATTTTCCAAACAAGAATATGTGAGATATTCAAATTGTTTTCAATTTTTCGTGTACTTAATCCTGGATCTTCCTCAACTGCATTCAAAATTGCTACCTCAATTTCCGGAGTCCTTACAGTAAGTTGAACTCCTTTTAGATGATTATCTAGTTCAAAATTTCCCTTTTCACACAACCTTCTATGAATGTTTGAAAATGTTCGTTCATCCGGAATATTTCTATTTGGAAAGCGGTCTTCATACAACCTCCTGGCTTGCAGTGCGTTACCGTCAGCAAGCCCATACATGTAATGTATGTCTGCAAGTTCTGAATTCGTAAATTGGACCATGTTCTATTAATAATGTATTGTTAATTTTAATGACTTCAATACGTGACAACTAAACTAGGTAGAAAACTGTCAAAACTTTTATGTTTACAAAATAAAATCTGCTTCTTACCAAATACCTAGATCGTTTTTAATACTTGTTAATGATTGAGTTTTATTTTTTTATGCAAAAACTATACGTCAAACGGAAAAAAATCAAGAGACCGCATTTGCTTGGAAAGGGATGGGGACTTCAAAAATAATTTTTACTTTAAGAAAAAGCAGTGGCGTAACATATTTTTCTTCAAAAACATTTAATTCAAAACCCGTACAGACGCAACTGGTAAAAGTAATAAAATTGTTTTCGCCTCATGAAATGCATGTTGATGCATAGAAGGCGTGTACCAAATTTCAAAAAAATATCTAGGCTAATATCACAGTTATAATAAAAAACAAGTTTTTTTCTGTAGTGTTTGTCAGGATAGCTTTAATTAAAACCAACTAATAATTTAACGTTATTTAATTAGATCTTCTTGAGTAACTTTTAATATTCACAATCAATTTTTTCTAACTTATTTATTTTACTTTTATTGACTGTCACCTGCTGTCATGGTTACACATTACCTGCAGACAGGGACTACTTAGAATAGGTATATAAATTTAATTAAAAATTCAGACATACTACATTTCTTTCAATTTTAGCACCCTGTAGTTCAAAAGTTAAGACTTTTAGGACATACGTTCATATAAAGTTTTTTTCTCAAAATTGACCCAAGAATAACCTCCTTAAATATTCGCATGTTATTAAGAAACACCTGTATAGGGTGCTAATGAATATAGATGTTACAAACTTAAAGGACATGATTGTAGGAAAAGCAAAAATAGGCGAAAAATTTCCTACAGACATGGATCTTTAGTTTTCGAGATACAGGATGTTCTTAAAAAAAACTTAATATTTTTTAATATCTACAAACTGGCTACTCATAATAACTAGAAATTTTTAACAGTAAATTGTTGTACTAATAGAGCAAGAGCCCGTGACTGCTCGTCATTTTATAAAAGCTGAAAGTTTGTGTGCACATGTCACACAAAGTTTGGCAGGTGGTTTTTTGGTAAACATTTGGTTGTGGCTTTGGCGGGTAACAACTGAAGAAAGTGTATAAAATCAATCCTCAAGATCTTTGAAGTAAAAATTTTATTTTTTTTACTTAAAGGGTATGTAGAAAATGCAAATATATGCGAAAAATTTCCTGTAGACATGGGTTGTTGGAGTTTTAGCTTTCGAGATACAAGATGTTAAAGTTCTTAGAAAAATTTAATATTTTTTTAATATTTAGGTACCTACCAATAAAAAACTGGCTGATCAGAATAACTCAAAATTTTTGACAGTTGTACATATCACTTTACGAAAATCACTCAAACTAATCATGTCCACCGATCATGACCCCCAGATCACGAAAAAGTGGTTTTCAAAAATTCACCTGTCCACGATATTAGGGTGTCCAGAATGAAGGGGACAAACTTCTTAGGTAGAATATTTACTTGATTTTAAGACGAAAAGTTTAAATGAACCTACCATCTAAATTGAGTATTATAATGAAGTTACAGAGTATTCAATGTACAAAAAATATATATTATTGAATTTTGCCAATTTTTTTTTGTTTTGTTTAATTTAAAACTCCATTTTATGTCACATTTTCAAACGAAATGAAATGAATTTTTCACAGTAAACCACTATTCTAATATGACCTTACCATGGGAAATTACAGAAAGTAGGTACCCTGTACCTATACAATATGAAATTCTTCGCATATTTTAAATTTGTAACAAGCTTTAACAGCCTAAGTATATTTTCATATGTAACATAGATTTGAATAATTATTATGTAAAACGAAATCAAATATGATATATTTTGTTGGTTAAAAATTATGTTATGGCATGCGTAAAAATCGAGAAGAGCAAAATTACCTGTCTTTGAAGACGACCGAGGTCAGCTTCTTCTTGGAGAGCAACTTCGAATTTTTCATCATCTGTTAGAGGCTTTTTGTTCTTCTTGGAAGCCATCATGCTCTGAGTTTATGCAGAACTAACTCCTATCAAATGAATTACGGAGAATTAAAAAAGATTTATGACATTAGGTATGACATATTACCATGACATTCTTCGGAAATGCCAAAATTATGCATATTTTGACAATAATTATTACCAAAGAGCATTAACTAGTTAATTCTCTTTGATTATTACCTACAAACGTGACTTGCGTGGCCCAGTGGTTCTCCGCTGGCTCACGAAGCCATAGATCGCGGGTTCGAAACTCACCTCGGCCCGCTTTACTTTTCAGATTCATTTTCGAATGTCTGTGAAAAGTAAAACAAGCGATCGAACGTTTAAAAGGCAAATATAAATTTAAAAGTGTGTGTGGCTAAAGAGTTCGTCTCAAAGCCAAATTACCAGAGTGGAGCGACTATGTCTTACCTACACAGTTAAGACCGATGCTCCCTCTTTTATAAATTAAAAAAAAAAAAATTACCTACAAACTTCATAATATTATTATACGCCAAGTATCGGCTGTTCTCGTAGTGGGTTCTGTGAGTCGGGCGAATGTGCTCGGATTTCAGAGTCTAACTAGCCCTCCCCCCCGTTTTCGAGGATTAAACTCTTCTCAAGTTGACCGCATCCCCTAAAACGGCCAAAAACCACCCCTTTGAAGGGTAAATCACGGAACTTCTTTCTCTTGGCGGCCAAACTTATGTCAACCCCCGTTTTCGAGGTCGCTGAAAGCGATGCTTACGTGGAGGTCGGAGGTCGGTTCTCGACGCCCGCCAACCTCTACGCGGTCAAGAACAACCCCCGGAATGGGTGAAACGGATACCCGCCTCGTGAAATCGACTAAAATCCGTCCCCGCTCGTTTTCGAGGTCGCTGAACGCGATGCTGACGTCGAGGTCGGTCCTCGACGCCCGCTAACCCCTCTACGCGGCCAAAACAACCCCCGGCAGGGGTGAAACGGGAACTCGCCGCGTGAAATCGACGAAAATCCGTCCCCGCCCGTTTTCGAGGATGCTGAACGCGATGCTGACGTCGAGGTCGGCCCTCGATGCCCGCCAACCCCTCTACGCGGCCAAAAACAACCCCCGGAAAGGGTTAAAAATTAACATGAGAACTTTTTATGAAAGAAAACAATCATGGTGTAAGGGTGTCAAATGCAGGGTGTTTTTTATTAACAAATAAAATATAAAGAGGGGTGGGCAGAGCGTCCTCTGATTTTACCCTTGTAGACGTTTACTTGACACGGAGATGTTTGAACAGCTGAATGTGCCATACTTTTGGCACAGAATAGATACAATCGGAAGCTAACCTCGTCGGCGGTGCCTTTGATCTTTTAGAGACAAGCCACACCTCTAGCGGCCATTGCTTCAGAGTAGAAACGCAGGCCAGCCACCAGCCCGCCACAGAATAGGTACAATTCTATACTGTGGGCCCGCATTCAAAACTAATGAAAGCTCATCTCAAATCATGGCAAATTTCAGTCTGAACAGGCACCTGCAAGTGATGGGGGTCACTCGGGACCCGGTCTGCCCTAAATGCGGAATGGATGACGAGGACTCTCACCATTATGTGGGCGTATGCGAGGTATACAGCAACTTCAGGCTCAACATCTTTGGGTCTGAGGAACTACAAGAGGAAGAAATGAAACTCCTCTCATACAACAACCTCCTGGCCTTTATTAAAAGGTCGGGGAGGTTCGAGTAGGAGTTTCACCATGGTTGCGGGTACGGCGAAAAGGGCCCTCGGTGGCCTAGTCGCTTGGGGTGTACCACCCCAACCCACCATACTACTACTACTAAAAAGAATGCAGCTAGAACCGTCCAGTATCAACGCGATAATAAATCCAATTTCTATCTCGACGCGCATCGCCTCGCTTGTCTCGTCGCTTAGTACTGCGTCAACCTGTTCACTATGTTTGGCTTCATTACCATACACCATGAAATAAAAGCCGCGTCGCTTACCTCGTCGTTGTGCCTCTAGCCTCGTCGTTCTACTATGTTTTTACCCGTAGACGTTTACTTGACACGGAGATGTTTGAACAGCTGAATGTGCCATACTTTTGGCACAGAATAGATATACAATCAGAAGCTAAACTCGCCGTCAGTGCCTTTGATCTTTTAGAGACAAGCCACACCTCTAGCGGCCATTGCTTCAGAGTAGAAACGCAGGCCCGCCACCAGCCCGCCACAGAATAGGTACAATTCTATTCTGTGGGCCCGCATTCAAAACTAATGAAAGCTCATCTCAAATCATTGCGGATCTCTATGCGACGAGTAGAGGCGCGAACTCGGTATTTTTATTGAAGTTTATATTCTGATTGTACCTATTCTGTGCTTTTGGCACATTTGGTCACAAGAGTAGATATCAAGTGGAAAAAAGCAAAGTTTGAAAAATGAAACAAATTATTAACAAGAATAGAAATCGAGGAATCCTCTTTCAAGGGGTAGTAAAAACTGGATAATGGGTCTAGGGTCTACGAAGCTGTAGACTTTTAGTATTTATAGTATAATTTTAAATTCGATATCTAATACAGTTACTGAGAAAAAGGGTCTTCAAGGCACGGTTGTCAGAGTGATCTTAGTACCCCTATAAGACTCCTATAATACTGATCCTTGAAAATAAGATTCATCAAAGTAGGATATCTATGCGCTCTACGTCACACATCCGGTTTAGAGCCTGGCGGTTTGTTTACATCCGGCATGCCTGGAGTGTGACGTGTAGCCCATAGATGTCGTGGTGAGTCATCTAGCTGGAGAAGGGTCCGCTAGATGTGGCAGATATCGTGGAGAGTCATCTAAGCAGTGTCGGTGCGGTCGGGACTTGGCACCAGGAGACTTTTGGAGACCTGGTGACTTGGTCCCTGGGTCGTTAGCGCCTGGGCTCGGGATCATTGAGCAGGTGACAAGTCATGTCGTCAGAATAATGTGTGTGGAACTATTACTATTATACTATTTATTACTACTACTACGGAAGTAGTGAGAGATAACGGAGTGTTAGATAAACTCACGGTAACTGAGGTCATGATCGCAATAATAAACAACAATTGATATAGTTATTTATTTCTATTGTACAGTTAATACAACATAATTATAGCTTAGTAATAATGGTAGTATTAAAGTATCTTTAAAGTTTAGATAAGAGGTCGTGTATGTTATCGGATGTGTCGGAGCAATTTATGCCGAAAAGTGTTAGCGAATTCGACACTGCATGCGCTGATAACGTGGTAAATTCATTGAAAATGTATACTGTACTATCTTTGAAAAAGTATAAGTTACCGTCAATGCAGCGAAATATTGAACATGGGCTGTGTGGGATGCCGGGGAATATCTCGTCGTGTATCTGTAATCCAACAGTTTTCCGAATTAAGTAGTCGTTATTACATCTCATCCCAAATTCTAACACAGAATTATTATGATAAATAATGTAAGAACAGCCTGCATTGGAGATCGCCATTGGGATCTTGATAAATGGAGCGAACTTCAGAATCCTCGGTGAAAAATGTAAACCAACTAGAAATAGTTTGTGGAGATTTTCGCTGATTAAATCGACCGCCCAAAACCATTTCCTATAGATTACGTATTTTTATGTAAAATTAGAAAAATTATCGGATTTGGAACCTTGCATCATAGATAAAGGTATGCGGGGGGGCGGGGGGTGGATGTGGTGAACGTATACGGACGTCGTGCCGTAATGGTCGGAGTACTGCGAGCCGTGGTCGAAGTGCTGCGAGTCAGTAGAAAGGGAGCCACCTGGGCAAACTGGATTTCCCTAGATCTAGGGAAAAATGGCAGTCTAGGGAAATTTTACCTGAACTGACCTGGCCTCATGCAGAGCCGACGGGACCTGACCGGACCACATGCAGAGCCGGCGGGGTCTGACCCGGCCTCACGATAGCAATAAATCTGTCAATTTAATAGCTTATTTATGTAAATTAGGGTCATTAATCATATACGGAAAGCAATACTAATGAGTTCTTTTGTTATCGGGGGTCATTAATCACGCCCACCTGTCACTCCTTTGTTCGGCGGCCATTTGTCGGTGTTCCTTTGTGTGAAATACAATAGAATTAATTATGTTGTTATTTATAGCCCTCACGTGTCACTGAATATAAATTGTATAATTAAAAAAACCTAATCCCTTAATGTCATCTTAATTGTTATTTATTATACCTATTATGACCCCACGGAGATAGCGGCGGTACCTATGAGGTGCACACGTGCACCATTAATCATATCCGGAATGCAATAAACCTATCAAGTTAATTGTTATTTATGTACATACCTGCATCAGAAACAGATAAGATCTCAGAGTGTTCAACGGAAACACAAGCTTCGACACGTCAGAAAACAGCGCACCTGCACCCTGTCCTTTGTTCGGAAACACAATAGACTAATGAGTTCTTAGAAATCGGGGGTCATTAATCACGCCCACCTGTCACTCCTTTGTTCGGAGGCCCTTTGTCGGCGGTCCATTGTATGGAACACAATAAAGCTGCCGGTCGTTGCTATGGGAACACAAAAGAGGAGTCAAGTTAATACATCCAATTCGACAAGCTTCGACACGTCTGAAAGGGACCACCAACATTGAAAACCGTTATTATGTTAATCCATAGGTCCGTCGCACCCACCAGCATCGAAAACCGGTATTCACTACGAAGACCTACCTACATACCTACCCACACACCTAGCCAACTACTACCTGCACCGAAAACCGGTATTATATGACTCACCACGGAGACAACAAGCTTCGACACGTCTGAAATTGAATTATATGAAGAGTTGGGGCATAGGTCCACTACTTGATGGACCAATCAGAATAAAGATAATCGAGGGGTGGGGGTAGAATATCGGGTGTATGATGTAGGGGAGGGGGTAACTACACTACTTGATGGACCAATCAGAATAAAGATAATCGAGGGGTGGGGGTAGAATATCGGGTGTATGATGTAGGGGAGGGGGTAACTACACTACTTGATGGACCAATCAGAATAAAGATAATCGAGGGGTGGGGGTAGAATATCGGGTGTATGACGTAAGGGAGGGGGAGGGCCGCGGGGGTGCAAGCCATGACGAGTATCGACGCGTCTGAAAGCCGGCCACCGACGATAAAAACCGGTCTTAATATCTGAAAAAACCAGCCTACCAATGGGAGACACACCTATGACAAGTCGAAGAATGAAAACATGGTTGTGCGATTCTAAACCGTCTTATAAAAATCAATAAATAATAATATAAAATGTGAAACAGAAAATAGATACATACTCCCCTACAGAACATGGCAGCAAGTGTGATAAAACAAGGTGTACCTACACATGTACCTAAAGGTATACGCATCCAAGATAACCGTCTTGCAGTGTTAAGACTAACAGCGGTACATCTAGCTAAGCAAGTCCGAACACGACAGGTCTATTACACCAGCTATAATTAACGACCCTGACTGAAGACCCAGATGGTAGTGGCGGCCAGCCTGTATATTGTTCGGGAGCAATAGTACGACATCTTCATTATTATTATTATTATTATTATTATTAATAGTATTGTTCGGTACATCAGCGCAATAACTTATAAATTAAGTACCTAAATAATTATAAGTAGGTACCTATACCTATATCATGATTATAAACAGGTAAGTAGGTACCGTATTAATAGCGTACAGCTGTAAGTAGGTATACAATCCCCATAACCTATATAATGCATACTCAAAAGGGTCCAGATATTATGAATCATCCTGTCTATTAACGACCCTGACTGAAGCCCAGACGGTAGTGGCGGCCAGCCTGTATATCCGTCGGGAGCAATAGTACGCCATCTTTCATTATTATTATTATTAGTCGATTCATTCTCAGCATTGTCAGTATCACATCATTATTGTTATTAATATTATAATTATTAATAGTATTATTCGGTACATCAGCGCAATAACTTTTAAATTAAGTACCTAAATAATTATAAGTAGGTACCTATACCTATAATCATGATTATAAATAGGTAAGTACAATTATGATAGTATTAATAGCGTACAGCTGTAAGTAGGTATTCAATTCCCATAACCTATATAATGCATACTCAAAAGGGCGCAGATATCATGAATCACCCTGTATTAAGTATTCTACAGGGATATCAATGCAGTCTTAAGTACTGATTACACCCACGAGAGTAGCTAGCACAGGATGTGACTCTATCAGCGTTTCCAGACACCCAAGACCTCAGAGACGGATCTCGGCAGCTCCGTAGAGTTGGGTTAAAACTGCATGATATAAAATGTCGCTAAAATACCCAAGCAGACGGGGAGCTCATGGAATACACCCCAGAAGACTTGGAACGAGTCTGATCGCAATAACCAAGTATCCTTCAGAGGGATCCAGAGCTAAAACTGCCAAAGGACTTGCACTTTGTGTTCAGAAGAGACATGCTGTACAGTATGCTTATATATCAGCTCCTTAAACAACATATTATCAGCGAGACTATAGGAATATTAAAAACCATATATTAGTATTATTTCATGGTTACATAAAAGGTATGTGATAGGGGGGCCCTAGTTCATAGGTCATAGACGCTCCGTAGATAATATACCTATACCCATACCTATAATATATACCTATACCTATTACCATGAATTAAGACAGAAATTCATAAATAAATAGCACTTCTTTTTTAAAAATTATACATAACCGCTAATCGGCGACACCACGTACACTGTTTTGTTACGGGAATACAATAGAGGAGTCAAGTTATTCCTTCGTATTCGACAAACAACGGACGGACGACCACCAACGTCGAAAACCGTTATTATGTTAATCCATAGATCCGTCGCACCCACCAGCATCGAAAACCGGTATTCACTACGAAGATCTACCTGCATACCTATCCACACACCTACCCAAATACTACCTGCACCGAAAACCGGTTTTTATATGACTCACCACGGAGACGACAAGTTTCGACACGTCTAAATTGAATCATATGCAGAGTGGTGACCGATATCCACTACTTGATGAGCCCATTAGCATAAACATAATAGAGGGGATGGGGAGGGAATCGGGTGTATGATGTAAGGGATATGTAACAGGTAGGGGAGGGGGTAACGCCTAAGTACACCGCTATGCAGCGGTATTACCATATAGTCTTCTGACTGAGTGTGCGAATTTAGTTCCTTCCGGCTGAAGACAGTGTTGTTATACAAGTTGGTGTACCCTTACAAGACGCTGAATCATCATGTCATTGTATCGTACAAATCTGCTATCCGAGGCCATGCCGGAGTCGCAGCGAGAAAGAAGTATGCAGGAAATCGACGCTAAGTGTCTCCTATATGCAAGCACAATCCCCGTAAATGATAGCGCGTGCAAGTTGATAACTTTGGGTCTTAATCCATGCACGAATTTTTGGACGGTGATTAAATTACACAGTGCGAAGTCTCCAAATGCCGGAGTAGTGATGGACACCGAGGGGTTCTACGCATTGATGCAGATGCTACCAGAACCATTCACCGAGTGCGAAATCCCCACCATAGAGAACCGCTGCAGTTATAATCTAGAGCAATACGTCATAAATCCCAGGCAAGGCACCAGCATACAGCTGATACCCAGGCTTCAAGCAAAGTACGGGTATAATATATGCCTAGGGATTGCAACTCTTAAAAGACTGAAGGCTCTAGAAAACTATACATCCAAGATGTGATCAATAGTTTGGAAAAGGACGACAGACGTATCAATACAGATGCTTGTTTAAGAACAATGGCTGAAGAGGCAGCAATAACAGCCATAGAGATAGGTGAAGCAGGGAGTCTGAATGCAGAAAGCCTACCAAGAATATGCAGCAAGCTGGGGCCTAGATTTATGGATCTAACAGAAATTGCAGCCTAGTTTCCCAGTGTGTTGCTACCAGTAGTGCGCGGTGCTGTGGTTCATATCGGATAGAATATTCGCAAATGTAAAATGTATTATGAGATTTATACATAGCCTCATTTATTGTAATAATCCTTGAATAAATATCTAAGTATAAAATCATTTTATTTATGTTAATATTACACCTAAGCTCATGTGATAGATATAGCGAGAGTCGCCCCGTCAAGGAACCCCTTCCAGTGTATGCCCCGTCCATTGGCGTAAAGGGGCTAGTTACCATCAACAATAAGGATAATTAGTGCTTGGTACGTCCACTGGTGGTTGCCATGGCATACCTTCAGAACGTTCCATATCTGAACCAGGTGAGGCGAAATATAGGAAAGAGACAGGACGAGGAAGTAAAGAAATTAATATTAACAGTTTCTCAATTTAATATTTCTATAGCCTGCACAGTAGCAATGTTATTATCTTGGTCAACATCATTGTGGGCAGAGTGGTACCACCTGGGCAATAGTCTACACCGGTCCAAATTAGGTATTGGTAGTGAAAAACCAGGGATTAGGAATGATGCACATCGCTAGGTATGTCGAACTGAGCGATTACTGGTAACAGCCGTTAGTATAGCAGAAACTCGAAGTATTCCGAGAGTAGGTAGTTGAAACTCGATGTCTTCGACGCTTATGAAACCGACCATCAACGGCGAAAACCGGTCTTAATGATTCATCACGCCGTCGACAACCCTCGATACGTCTGAAAAACCCCACTTATCATGAGAAACGCACCTACGGCTAGTCGAAGAATGAAAACATCGCTGTACGATTCTTAGCTTTAAAGACCGTCTTATAAAAATTAAGAAATAATGTAAAATGTGAGACAGAAAATAGATACATACTTCCTTTCAGAACATGGCAGCAAGTGTGATAAAACAAGGTGTACCTACACATTTACCTAAAGGTATACGCATCCAAGATAACCGTCTTGTAGTGTAAGACTGACAGAGGGACATCCAGCGAGGCTATTCCAAACATGACAGGTCTCTTACACCCGCCATAATAATTAACGATCCCCCGACTGAAGGCCCAGACGGTAGCGGCGGACACCCTGTATATCGTTCACCAGGTACTTTGTCTGGAATACAATAGAGCTCCACACCTGCATCCGTTCCTTTGTTCGACGGTCCTTTGTCTGGAATACAATAGGGTTAATTAAGCAGAGGCACGTCGACTTGTCGGCAGCCGCACACCTGCATCCTATTGCATAGCTGCTCAGCTCGGACCAAGTCAAATCTGCTTGTTATCAAGTCTCGGATATCGCGGGTCAACGCTTGTTCATCTCCCATCGCATCCGACCATTGCCTCGCAGTTAGGCTCTCATCTAGTCTGACTGTGGCGTCGCGCATCGGACTGATCAACGTCTGATCGTCTCTTATCGGATCTGGCTGACGGTGCGGACCTGATCAGGGTATCCGGGCTTTGTTCTGCCCCACATACTTATCGATTTTGGTTGACTATCACATCTCGGATCTGACGGTGTAACCGTATTCTCTATGGCTTGGTCATGTACGTAGGACGAGGGTAGGTAGCGGAAACGTGGTAGCTGAAACTCGATGCATGGTATGGACTGGTAGCTGAAACATAAGTATAGATAAAATGACAGTTATAAAATTCTGTAAGATAACAATTATTAAGACTGTGTGATTAGGTGGTAGTTGGCCAAAAACGACAACACGGCACTCGATAAGTGTGCAGGTTTATACCCATATTATCAAGATGCTAACAGGGGAAACGTTCGATTAATACCCTCAGCAACTTGAACAACGTTGCCACATTGACAAAACCGGTGGGCGATGACGGGTTAACGGCTGGTCATATCCTATCGGATCCGGCCTACGGCATCGAGTTGACCACTGCATCGCTGCTCAGTTCTGACCAACTCAAATCTGATTGTTATCAAATCTCAGAGTTCGCTGGTCAACGGTTGTTCACCCTCAATCGGGTCTGTCAGGCGGTGCAGGTCTGACCAATGCCTCGCGTCTGACCAAGTCTCATCGAATTTTGCTGGTTGGTACGTCTCGGATCGGGCGGGTTAACGTCTTATCGTCTCTTTTCGGGACTGGCTGACGGCGCGGACCTGGTCAATGCATAGTGACGATGCTCTGATCAGGTCCTATCGATTTTGGTTGGCTGATTTGCGTAAATAACCCATTAACTTGACAGATTTATTGCTATCATGTGGCCGGGTCAGAGCCTGTCGGCTCTGCATGAGCCCCGGTCAGATCGGATAAAACATTACAGACCCCCGGTCAGCTCGGATAAAATATTACAGACCCCCGGTCAGCTCGGATAAATACGTGCCGCGTTAGCGGCCCACCAATAGCCGCTAGCGGCCAATGGTGTGGCGCTAACGCGGCACGTATTTATCCGAGCTGACCGGGGGTCTGTAATATTTTATCCGAGCTGACCGGGGGTCTGTAATGTTTTATCCGATCTGACCGGGGCTCATGCAGAGCCGACAGGCTCTGACCCGGCCACATGATAGCAATAAATCTGTCAAGTTAATGGGTTATTTACGCAAATCAGCCAACCAAAATCGATAGGACCTGATCAGAGCATCGTCACTATGCATTGACCAGGTCCGCGCCGTCAGCCAGTCCCGAAAAGAGACGATAAGACGTTAACCCGCCCGATCCGAGACGTACCAACCAGCAAAATTCGATGAGACTTGGTCAGACGCGAGGCATTGGTCAGACCTGCACCGCCTGACAGACCCGATTGAGGGTGAACAACCGTTGACCAGCGAACTCTGAGATTTGATAACAATCAGATTTGAGTTGGTCAGAACTGAGCAGCGATGCAGTGGTCAACTCGATGCCGTAGGCCGGATCCGATAGGATATGACCAGCCGTTAACCCGTCATCGCCCACCGGTTTTGTCAATGTGGCAACGTTGTTCAAGTTGCTGAGGGTATTAATCGAACGTTTCCCCTGTTAGCATCTTGATAATATGGGTATAAACCTGCACACTTATCGAGTGCCGTGTTGTCGTTTTTGGCCAACTACCACCTAATCACACAGTCTTAATAATTGTTATCTTACAGAATTTTATAACTGTCATTTTATCTATACTTATGTTTCAGCTACCAGTCCATACCATGCATCGAGTTTCAGCTACCACGTTTCCGCTACCTACCCTCGTCCTACGTACATGACCAAGCCATAGAGAATACGGTTACACCGTCAGATCCGAGATGTGATAGTCAACCAAAATCGATAAGTATGTGGGGCAGAACAAAGCCCGGATACCCTGATCAGGTCCGCACCGTCAGCCAGATCCGATAAGAGACGATCAGACGTTGATCAGTCCGATGCGCGACGCCACAGTCAGACTAGATGAGAGCCTAACTGCGAGGCAATGGTCGGATGCGATGGGAGATGAACAAGCGTTGACCCGCGATATCCGAGACTTGATAACAAGCAGATTTGACTTGGTCCGAGCTGAGCAGCTATGCAATAGGATGCAGGTGTGCGGCTGCCGACAAGTCGACGTGCCTCTGCTTAATTAACCCTATTGTATTCCAGACAAAGGACCGTCGAACAAAGGAACGGATGCAGGTGTGGAGCTCTATTGTATTCCAGACAAAGTACCTGGTGAACGATATACAGGGTGTCCGCCGCTACCGTCTGGGCCTTCAGTCGGGGGATCGTTAATTATTATGGCGGGTGTAAGAGACCTGTCATGTTTGGAATAGCCTCGCTGGATGTCCCTCTGTCAGTCTTACACTACAAGACGGTTATCTTGGATGCGTATACCTTTAGGTAAATGTGTAGGTACACCTTGTTTTATCACACTTGCTGCCATGTTCTGAAAGGAAGTATGTATCTATTTTCTGTCTCACATTTTACATTATTTCTTAATTTTTATAAGACGGTCTTTAAAGCTAAGAATCGTACAGCGATGTTTTCATTCTTCGACTAGCCGTAGGTGCGTTTCTCATGATAAGTGGGGTTTTTCAGACGTATCGAGGGTTGTCGACGGCGTGATGAATCATTAAGACCGGTTTTCGCCGTTGATGGTCGGTTTCATACGCGTCAAAGACATCGAGTTTCAACTACCTACTCTCGGAATACTTCGAGTTTCTGCTATACTAACGGCTGTTACCAGTAATCGCTCAGTTCGACATACCTAGCGATGTGCATCATTCCTAATCCCTGGTTTTTCACTACCAATACCTAATTTGGACCGGTGTAGACTATTGCCCAGGTGGTACCACTCTGCCCACAATGATGTTGACCAAGATAATAACATTGCTACTGTGCAGGCTATAGAAATATTAAATTGAGAAACTGTTAATATTAATTTCTTTACTTCCTCGTCCTGTCTCTTTCCTATATTTCGCCTCACCTGGTTCAGATATGGAACGTTCTGAAGGTATGCCATGGCAACCACCAGTGGACGTACCAAGCACTAATTATCCTTATTGTTGATGGTAACTAGCCCCTTTACGCCACTGGACGGGGCATACACTGGAAGGGGTTCCTTGACGGGGCGACTCTCGCTATATCTATCACATGAGCTTAGGTGTAATATTAACATAAATAAAATGATTTTATACTTAGATATTTATTCAAGGATTATTACAATAAATGAGGCTATGTATAAATCTCATAATACATTTTACATTTGCGAATATTCTATCCGATATGAACCACAGCACCGCGCACTACTGGTAGCAACACACTGGGAAACTAGGCTGCAATTTCTGTTAGATCCATAAATCTAGGCCCCAGCTTGCTGCATATTCTTGGTAGGCTTTCTGCATTCAGACTCCCTGCTTCACCTATCTCTATGGCTGTTATTGCTGCCTCTTCAGCCATTGTTCTTAAACAAGCATCTGTATTGATACGTCTGTCGTCCTTTTCCAAACTATTGATCACATCTTGGATGTATAGTTTTCTAGAGCCTTCAGTCTTTTAAGAGTTGCAATCCCTAGGCATATATTATACCCGTACTTTGCTTGAAGCCTGGGTATCAGCTGTATGCTGGTGCCTTGCCTGGGATTTATGACGTATTGCTCTAGATTATAACTGCAGCGGTTCTCTATGGTGGGGATTTCGCACTCGGTGAATGGTTCTGGTAGCATCTGCATCAATGCGTAGAACCCCTCGGTGTCCATCACTACTCCGGCATTTGGAGACTTCGCACTGTGTAATTTAATCACCGTCCAAAAATTCGTGCATGGATTAAGACCCAAAGTTATCAACTTGCACGCGCTATCATTTACGGGGATTGTGCTTGCATATAGGAGACACTTAGCGTCGATTTCCTGCATACTTCTTTCTCGCCGCGACTCCGGCATGGCCTCGGATAGCAGATTTGTACGATACAATGACATGATGATTCAGCGTCTTGTAAGGGTACACCAACTTGTATAACAACACTGTCTTCAGCCGGAAGGAACTAAATTCGCACACTCAGTCAGAAGACTATATGGTAATACCGCTGCATAGCGGTGTACTTAGGCGTTACCCCCTCCCCTACCTGTTACATATCCCTTACATCATACACCCGATTCCCTCCCCATCCCCTCTATTATGTTTATGCTAATGGGCTCATCAAGTAGTGGATATCGGTCACCACTCTGCATATGATTCAATTTAGACGTGTCGAAACTTGTCGTCTCCGTGGTGAGTCATATAAAAACCGGTTTTCGGTGCAGGTAGTATTTGGGTAGGTGTGTGGATAGGTATGCAGGTAGATCTTCGTAGTGAATACCGGTTTTCGATGCTGGTGGGTGCGACGGATCTATGGATTAACATAATAACGGTTTTCGACGTTGGTGGTCGTCCGTCCGTTGTTTGTCGAATACGAAGGAATAACTTGACTCCTCTATTGTATTCCCGTAACAAAACAGTGTACGTGGTGTCGCCGATTAGCGGTTATGTATAATTTTTAAAAAAGAAGTGCTATTTATTTATGAATTTCTGTCTTAATTCATGGTAATAGGTATAGGTATATATTATAGGTATGGGTATAGGTATATTATCTACGGAGCGTCTATGACCTATGAACTAGGGCCCCCCTATCACATACCTTTTATGTAACCATGAAATAATACTAATATATGGTTTTTAATATTCCTATAGTCTCGCTGATAATATGTTGTTTAAGGAGCTGATATATAAGCATACTGTACAGCATGTCTCTTCTGAACACAAAGTGCAAGTCCTTTGGCAGTTTTAGCTCTGGATCCCTCTGAAGGATACTTGGTTATTGCGATCAGACTCGTTCCAAGTCTTCTGGGGTGTATTCCATGAGCTCCCCGTCTGCTTGGGTATTTTAGCGACATTTTATATCATGCAGTTTTAACCCAACTCTACGGAGCTGCCGAGATCCGTCTCTGAGGTCTTGGGTGTCTGGAAACGCTGATAGAGTCACATCCTGTGCTAGCTACTCTCGTGGGTGTAATCAGTACTTAAGACTGCATTGATATCCCTGTAGAATACTTAATACAGGGTGATTCATGATATCTGCGCCCTTTTGAGTATGCATTATATAGGTTATGGGAATTGAATACCTACTTACAGCTGTACGCTATTAATACTATCATAATTGTACTTACCTATTTATAATCATGATTATAGGTATAGGTACCTACTTATAATTATTTAGGTACTTAATTTAAAAGTTATTGCGCTGATGTACCGAATAATACTATTAATAATTATAATATTAATAACAATAATGATGTGATACTGACAATGCTGAGAATGAATCGACTAATAATAATAATAATGAAAGATGGCGTACTATTGCTCCCGACGGATATACAGGCTGGCCGCCACTACCGTCTGGGCTTCAGTCAGGGTCGTTAATATACAGGATGATTCATAATATCTGGACCCTTTTGAGTATGCATTATATAGGTTATGGGGATTGTATACCTACTTACAGCTGTACGCTATTAATACGGTACCTACTTACCTGTTTATAATCATGATATAGGTATAGGTACCTACTTATAATTATTTAGGTACTTAATTTATAAGTTATTGCGCTGATGTACCGAACAATACTATTAATAATAATAATAATAATAATAATAATGAAGATGTCGTACTATTGCTCCCGAACAATATACAGGCTGGCCGCCACTACCATCTGGGTCTTCAGTCAGGGTCGTTAATTATAGCTGGTGTAATAGACCTGTCGTGTTCGGACTTGCTTAGCTAGATGTACCGCTGTTAGTCTTAACACTGCAAGACGGTTATCTTGGATGCGTATACCTTTAGGTACATGTGTAGGTACACCTTGTTTTATCACACTTGCTGCCATGTTCTGTAGGGGAGTATGTATCTATTTTCTGTTTCACATTTTATATTATTATTTATTGATTTTTATAAGACGGTTTAGAATCGCACAACCATGTTTTCATTCTTCGACTTGTCATAGGTGTGTCTCCCATTGGTAGGCTGGTTTTTTCAGATATTAAGACCGGTTTTTATCGTCGGTGGCCGGCTTTCAGACGCGTCGATACTCGTCATGGCTTGCACCCCCGCGGCCCTCCCCCTCCCTTACGTCATACACCCGATATTCTACCCCCACCCCTCGATTATCTTTATTCTGATTGGTCCATCAAGTAGTGTAGTTACCCCCTCCCCTACATCATACACCCGATATTCTACCCCCACCCCTCGATTATCTTTATTCTGATTGGTCCATCAAGTAGTGTAGTTACCCCCTCCCCTACATCATACACCCGATATTCTACCCCCACCCCTCGATTATCTTTATTCTGATTGGTCCATCAAGTAGTGGACCTATGCCCCAACTCTTCATATAATTCAATTTCAGACGTGTCGAAGCTTGTTGTCTCCGTGGTGAGTCATATAATACCGGTTTTCGGTGCAGGTAGTAGTTGGCTAGGTGTGTGGGTAGGTATGTAGGTAGGTCTTCGTAGTGAATACCGGTTTTCGATGCTGGTGGGTGCGACGGACCTATGGATTAACATAATAACGGTTTTCAATGTTGGTGGTCCCTTTCAGACGTGTCGAAGCTTGTCGAATTGGATGTATTAACTTGACTCCTCTTTTGTGTTCCCATAGCAACGACCGGCAGCTTTATTGTGTTCCATACAATGGACCGCCGACAAAGGGCCTCCGAACAAAGGAGTGACAGGTGGGCGTGATTAATGACCCCCGATTTCTAAGAACTCATTAGTCTATTGTGTTTCCGAACAAAGGACAGGGTGCAGGTGCGCTGTTTTCTGACGTGTCGAAGCTTGTGTTTCCGTTGAACACTCTGAGATCTTATCTGTTTCTGATGCAGGTATGTACATAAATAACAATTAACTTGATAGGTTTATTGCATTCCGGATATGATTAATGGTGCACGTGTGCACCTCATAGGTACCGCCGCTATCTCCGTGGGGTCATAATAGGTATAATAAATAACAATTAAGATGACATTAAGGGATTAGGTTTTTTTAATTATACAATTTATATTCAGTGACACGTGAGGGCTATAAATAACAACATAATTAATTCTATTGTATTTCACACAAAGGAACACCGACAAATGGCCGCCGAACAAAGGAGTGACAGGTGGGCGTGATTAATGACCCCCGATAACAAAAGAACTCATTAGTATTGCTTTCCGTATATGATTAATGACCCTAATTTACATAAATAAGCTATTAAATTGACAGATTTATTGCTATCGTGAGGCCGGGTCAGACCCCGCCGGCTCTGCATGTGGTCCGGTCAGGTCCCGTCGGCTCTGCATGAGGCCAGGTCAGTTCAGGTAAAATTTCCCTAGACTGCCATTTTTCCCTAGATCTAGGGAAATCCAGTTTGCCCAGGTGGCTCCCTTTCTACTCGAGTCGTAGGACTTATCAAAGGTCGTCTTGTAGCAGCCAGAGATGATGAAGTGTTCGGTCTAGGATATAGCTCGTGCAAAGCCCTCGCAGTATCAGGTGTTATGTACTGATATTCGCCATAGAATGCGTTCATAATAGAATTTCGTTCGAATGAGTCAACCCAAAACTATGTCCAATTTCGTGAACGAGTACGAGATATAGATCCAGTTGATAGTCTGGAATGTTTGCTCTTCCTCCATAGTTTTCAAACCAAGATTCCTCGATATTGATATGTATTTCGGAAGTACGACGAACGTCATATTCGCAAGGTGGATACTCTGCATGAGCTAATATTCCTCCGCTTCCGTCGAATGGAGCGGGACAAGTAAAATTATTGTAGTATATCTCGTGTCTATATTATGATGCATTTTTGATTCGTAGGCGATAATGATCACTAATTCCTCGATTATTATTGTTTGCATCGCAGACGGTAACACGTTACATTTTATCTGAAATTTAATTTTATAGGCAACTGAAGTCAACAGTTTATTTATTTCCCGAGAGATGTAGGTATGTATTTAGAGTACCTACCTAATTGTTGCATATTTTTGGGAAATTCTTTGGGAAGTCTTTCTAGGCCAGTAAAAGTCTGTAATAACAATTCAAAGCTAGCGATATTAATACTTAATTGAATTTTTTTTCTAAAAACTTTCCACTTAAAATATGTGTTATTTTGATTTTGTTTCCTAGGTAACCGATTTTAGGTAGGTATTCGATTTTTTTATTGTTTACCAAAATCAGTTTGGCAAAGTATGTATACAGGGTGCACCATATATCCTCTATATTTCTATCTCCTGAACACTGATAAGAGATGCAGGGTCGGTTAAATTAGAGAAAAGATGCGCAATTTTATGGTCATCTCTAATCCGTCAAGTCATACAAGATATCTGTTACCATTCCTGAAATATCCTGAAAAAACTGAAATATCGAAATTTCTTATTTTCGTCATATCTTTTTTATTATTGTAAATTTATAAATAGTTTTTTTGTGGGCTTACATAAGTCGCCAAGAGCTACCGATCTGACGTTTCAAAAATTTTCAAAGCCGACTAGATCCCAAGAGTTTTCATTGTCTGTCAACTTTTGTTTTTCTTATGGCCGCCATATTGTTTTTTTATGTCGTTCGGTATGAAAAAAATAATGGAAAACAAAAACTTCAAAAAATAAATTTCAAAAATTTTTGTTCTTTTTTTTCAAAAACTTTTTTGACCGAATATCACAGAGAAATTAAAAAAACATAAGGCAAGCAGTATGACTTCATATTGACTTTTTTCAGCGAATTTTTTTTTGTTTTTCTTCGAAAAAAGAATAAAATTTTTGAAATTTTTTTTTTAATGTATATTTATATTTGGTTTCTATTATGTTTTTATATCGAACGACATAAAAAAATAATATGGCGGCCATAAGAAAAACGAAAATTAACTGAAAACTCTGCCCTTGTTTATTTATTTATTTATTAGTCGGTTTTGAAAATGGCTTTAAACGTCAGATGGCGACTTATGTAAGCCTACAAAAAATTATTTATTAATTTCCAATAGCAAGCAAGAAAGATATTCCAAAAAAAAGAAATCTCGATTTTTCAGTTTTTTCGGGATATTTCAGCACCGACGGAAAATAAAAAAAAAGTTCAGATTCTTATTAATCATCAAATTTAGCATCTTCCACTCTAATTTAACTGATCCTGTATGTTAGCGTTTACGAGATAGCAATACAAAGAAGGATATATGATGCACCCTGTATAGTTGAATTTATACTATAGGTCTGGACTTTAATTTTTTTAGCTTCTGCAAAGTCTGTATCTAGTTTATTTTTGAGTTTTTTAATTAAGGAAAGTTATTTGAAAAGTTTCTGCCGACTTCCTCATAATACTGACTGCAAGATCATACTTAATTAAATATAATTTGGTGATAACCATCAGTTTTACAGGTCGACACATCTAAGGTGGCCGCTGAGAGGCGCAGATCGAGAAGCGAGAGGTTTTTAGAAAGAAAGCGACATATTCAAACCATGCCTGTGGTCGGTACACTGAGTATCAAACTTCTTGACTAAAAATGAATTTTCTGTAATTAATGTTAAAATACGGAATTTTAAAACTTTAGTAACGACTTTTGTATCACGACTTTGGCCAAAAAGTATTTTATTTTTAATATATGAAGATGCGGTCACCATAATTCACAACTCACGAGCACGAGGTTTAGCTCAATATTTTTGAACCACGCTGCACTATTTGAATAGAGAAATGCTGGGTTGTAAAGTTGACAGTACGGTCCGATTTTACATTTAAATAAAACCAAAAAGATAACAAAATTATTATCGAACGCTCTCTTCGCTAGTCCACATTGACTCGACGAGTACTGACATACCTATTTAATTAATAAATAAGCGGATTGGAAAAGACGGCGATTTAAATTATTTGATTGACCGAATTAATGACTCAAAAACACCTCTATTAATGAATTTAAAAACAATACGTTTTTTATATGGTGATAAGATAAGACAGTACCGAAATTACTATTATCTGGTGCTTTTTAGTTTTTTTGTCATTTCAATTGACTTTGCATAAAGTCTTAACCTGTCTGCATGGATAGTAAAATTCGTTAAATCTGACAAACTTGAAAATTAAGCCACTCCCCAAAGGCTACTGCGCCACTGGCCACCTTACGTGTGTCAAGCTGTACTTACCTACATTATTTGTAGTTAGGTACTACTGTGATTTATAAGTTTGGTGGGTAGGTAGGTGATTAAAAAAACCTACAAAGTTTTCAAAATTTATAAAAATACATAATAAAATTCCATAATGCGCACAAATAACACTTTCTAAACAATTTATAATATAAATAATTTAAAATATAATAATAATTGTTCCTTATATTCAAACAGTCACATGTTCATTTACCTCCTATAATATTCGCAAAATTATTTTTATTTTATATTTTTACCTCTTCTGTAGATTCTAGAGCTATTAAAATACAAATGATCCAGCCAGCACGTGCAACAGTAATAAAAAAAATCAGGTAAAAACGCACAATAAATGAAGAATTTACAGGGTGATAAAAGAACATATAATCGGTTACACACAGTGTGCATGTAACTGTTCCCAGGCAGCAATCGAACATTCACTGAATGTTAAAAATGAACATTCAGCCAATGTTAGAAACGACAGATTCGTGAACATTCAATGAAGGTTAGTTTTAAATGTTCAGTGAATGTTCAGATTTAAGCTTTAGTGAACATTTAAAAATGAATGTTTACTGAACATTCAAAAATGAACATTCAGCCAATGTGAAAAACGACAGATTCGTAAACATTCAATGAATATTCGTTTTAAATGTTGAGTGAATGTTTGTTTTTTTTTTTATCCAACTGATCATCACCAAGAATTGTATTACCTATATGGAGCTGAAAAGCTGAAAAAAATAATACTTACTATGTAGGTGTATTCCATTTATCAATCCATCAGTGAACAATATAAATTATTATTATTATTATAAGGTCACATTTGCTCTTCCGTGTTGTTTTTCTTCTTCCTGTCTACATCATAATACCTACCTACCTATAATACCTGATGGGATGAAGAATTAGATTAGTTTGCATCACTCTCTGCACCTTCTCCTCTCCGACCAGACAAGCATAAAATACTTAGCTTGCTGATAATTTATTGTGACTTTTATACCTATTAGTTTAGAAAAACAAGATGAAATGCCAAGAATAACGGACATATTGAATTGAACACAAGACAACTGGGACTGGGAATGAAATAGACAAGAGAGCTGCGCGCGCAACACCTCGTTGTAATAATTATAATAATATAATTCTGGTTTTTATCAATTTTTAAGCCAAATATTTTCGTTTCAGCATGTGATTTTCCAATTTTTTTTGGTATATGTTATTTACCTGATGTCAGTGTACCTGTATGTAATTGCGTGCAATAAACATTTCATCTTAAACATTGTATGAATGTTAATTAAACATTGCATTTTGAATATTCAGTATCTAATGTTCAATGAATGTTTATTCAAGGTCTGAAAACGAACATTAGAATCTGAACGTTGCCTGAATATTCGGAAAGTCTGTTTAACATTAGAGCAATGTTTAATGTTCGGTGAACATTTAGGGAACATTCAGTGAACATTCCTTGCTGCCTGGGTTTATAATAACGTTTTATAATAATTATTCTTACCACACTAAATTAAAATAGGGTTGAAAATAACACAAATACACTTTCACTGTAGTTTTACATAGGTTTTTGCACAAAAACAAAACTCTTTAGCAAGACTTCCGCACTGTCAGCAAGTGCTTTAGATACAAGGTTCGCGGGCCCAGCACTCCTCTGACGTCACATCAGCCTCGTGGAGTGGTGGGGACGCGACAACATGAGTAGCATAGGAATGGAGCAATCCTATAGTTATATACAGAATCCTTGGACCGCATCGAGGACTTAATATATCATACGTTCGGCGGTTTCAAGATTCATAGTTCCCGAGACGGGAAGGTTATGATCCAATTGAAAGTTTGAGAGACCGTCACTGACGATAGAATAATTAAACGAAAGCACTGTCGTCGAGTCTAAAACGTCCGTCTTGTAACCTCCAACCCCCCTGGCCTGGTGATCTCTAGAATTTCCCCTCCCCCTTTTTCTTGGTAGGACCCTTTTTTGTTGTGTGTGACGTCTTGTAGCACCCAGTGGTTCGTAAAGATGGGGTCGCAGAGATTTTGTTGAGAATGGGAAATAAAACAACGTAATTTCAAAAACACCTGATTTACTGCCTTTTCCTAATTTAATTATTTACAATTCAAAAATCATTATGAAATTCTATGTTATTTATTTACAATTTTATTTAATTATTCAATTTATTTAATTCATTTCTTCAAGATTAAAAATTCTAATTTTATGTTGGTACAACCTGTTACCTACAGTTCAAATACAACCCAGTCGATTTATGATTGTTTGTTTTGTGGTTTTGTTGCGTGAATTGGGTCTGGTGCCTGGAGCTGGTTTATGAGCCTATTGTTGTCCTTTTACAATTGGTTTCACTCTTACTTTCTTACCCCCTGGGGTTTAAGCGTTATTCGTTGCAGAAGCGAGGTTGTCAGCTTGTGACAGTTGTAGGATATCAGAGTGTTATTTTTATCTTCCCGAGCTAATAAGATGCAGCAAGGCGTTATAGCCAGGTGCTTCGATCTTTGCCTGTTTGAAGATTGGAAGGCGGTTTAATCCGCGCTTCCCGATGTGTTTCGATTGGTATCCTTACGACAGGATGGGTGGCGGTGGCTAATTAAATGACTGTTTAGTAATTCACATACAGAGGCAAGACCGCGAATCTCCCGGACCTGTTTCTGTACTGAGATAACGATTCTTGACCGAAAAGCCAATACACAGACCCTTCTCAACCCTAAGAGAATGCCATACACGTACTTTGAACGTGCCGTATTTTCTTGCATACCCTGCTGGCCATGGGACAAGACGGACTCCGCTCAGTATATTTTCCCCTATTATAATGTGTGTGTGAGTGTAGAGAGAAAAGATGCACCAGCTTCGTGGTAGTCCTGTTATCGGTACAAGGTCAATTTCGAACTTATGATTTTCGGTACAATTTCATTGTGAAATTGTTTGATTGTCTTGTTTCTATATTGCCTCACTCGACAGTACATCTAAAAAATTCCCAATCAAATTACTAGCTCGTGATAATAAAAAGTACCCTGATTTCCTTGATTTCTCGAATGCTCAAATTTTGGTGGATTTCGTGGTTTTGAAAATGAATTGAATATTTTTCAATTCGTTTGAATTTTTCTGAATTTTGATTTAATTTATTTCTTTGTGAATTTTGAGACTTTTTACTTTTCTAAAATTTTAAAAACCCTTCCTTTATTTAAAAGTTGTCGTGAAAATTTCGGAGACTTTTTCTTCTGAATCAAAGAATAATTTAAAAGTCGGGGTTAAGTATTTGAACTGCTGATATCGTCGTACGTCTGGCTCCTCAAGAACGCAGTCTGGATACCTGAGACAAAACGAGAAAATTTTCAGAGGCAGTAAACTTATAAAGATCAATCTAAGCTTTTTATTTACAATATTTGAAATTGTGAAAATTTACTTCACCTGTAGAATTGATGGCCCCTTGGGTTAACAGGGCGACAGGTTCCGGTTCCTCTAGGGCATCGTCGTAGTAGAGGTGGCTAGGCGCTGCAATTGGACTCAGGTCGGCTATGGCGGGTGGCATGGCAACAGCGTGCTCGATTCTAGCTGGACGGCCTCGTCTTGACTTCCGGACAATAGGGACGATTGGCGGTATTTTCAACTTGCGTACTTTCTGCGTAACTGACTTTCTGGGCACGGGCTGCGGCTTTAGGGGTTTTCGTGGCATTGTTGGAGCGAGGTAATATTTCTGGGCAATTTCTTCAACCAGAAGGGGTTAAGACAAGACAGGATTCTCGGCTATTTCTTCAACGAGAAGGTTAGGTAATATTTCTGGGCAATTTCTTCAACCAGAAAGGGTTAGGTAAAGGAAGCTTACCTTCAGGTCAAAGGAAGGTCTTACGCTCAGGAAGCTGAATCAAGACTGACTTCTCGCGCCGAAATCTCTGCCTGTATTTATAGTAGCTGGCCAACCCTTGTCTTCGTGGTCTATTGTGTCTATTTAGGTCAGCGCTTTCACCCGTTCGTTCCTTTATCCAATGACTCGTTATGGTAGATTTCCCTGCTTTCCTCTTGTCTGAACTGAATGGTGGATGTGTCATTTGATTAAACTGCTTTTCCTTTATATGGGACATTTTTCATCGTGTTTCTATCACTTGTATTAATGAAGTTCCCTTTGTATTTTATTTAATTTCCGGTCATCTGTTTAGGCGATATTTAGCTTACGTCGTTGAACATTTTCACCTCACTTTTCTTCTGATAATCTTTCTTCACGTGATTTTAGGTACTATTACCTAAATCTATACTATTACCTAATACCTATGTACTATCTTGTTGTGGAGTTTTAGAGAAAAATTATTCACCCCGGGGCGTTAGGTTTCAGTCTCTTCTATTTTGTCCACATTAAACGGTCGCATGTATCCGAAGGTAATAAGAAAGTCTACTACAGAATGTTGCTCGGAAAAATTTAGCGCTAAGAATACGAAAACTAAGAAAGGCGACGACATGACGAATATTATTAGGTATACTAATTTGCTAGAAATTATAACTCTGTATACAGGGTGTCCCAGCTTATTCGAAGCGGTCTCTGTAGGCCAAACGATTGATTTTTTCCAAAAATTTTTTGCAAATTCAAGTACAGGATCACAATGGCCATAATTTAAAATTATTTTGGAGTATACAGAGTGTCCCATATGACAGTGGCATATCAAAGTTATGTTTTTTTAAATGGAATGCTCCTATGTTATTGCATTTTTAGATTGTCTGAGAAGAGAAAATAAGATAGGCTGTTACAGTTGGTATTTAAATTCAGAAGTTTTTGAGTTATAAACAAGTGAAAATCGTCATTTTTCAAGTTCAAGGCCATGTATAACGAAAACGGCTGAAGATAGAGAAAAACGGCTTACATGTCCCTATTTTAACTTTTTATGTACTATCCTATGGTATAGAAACATTTTTACTTTCTTTGATTTTTTTATTTGGCGACATGTGGAGAAATCTCAGAATTTTTCAAATTATTTATCACCCTGTATAAACATTTCATCTACATGGTAGGATAGTACATGAAAAAGTAAAATAGGGACATGTAAGCCGTTTTTCTCTATCTTCAGCCGTTTTTGTTGTACAGGGCCCTGAACTTAATTAGACAACTTTTTAGACCGAATATCATAGAGAAATTTAAAAACCATGAGGCAAGCAGTATGACTTCATATTGACGTATTTCAGCGAATTTTTTTTTGTTTTTCTTCGCAAAAAGAAGAAATTTTTTTTTTTATTTATTTTTTGAACTTTATTAGGTTTTGGTTTCCATTATTTTTTTCATATCGAATGACATAGAAAAACCATATGGCGGTCATAAGAAAAACAAAAGTTGGCTATGAAAACTTTGGGATCTAGTCGGCTTTGAAAATTTTTGTAATGTCAAACGAATAGCTTTTGACGGCTTATGTAAGCCTACAAAAAATAATTAGTTAATTTCCAATAATAAAAAAGACATGGGTAAAATAAGAAATTTCGGGTTTTCAGTTTTTTTCAGGATATTTCAGCAGCTACCGAAAATATAAAAAAAAAATCAAATTCTTATTAAGCATCAAATTGTGCAACTTTCTCTAATTTAACCGACCCTCTGTATCTCTTGCCGTTTCCAATATCCATGTACTGCATTTTAAACTGGACACCCGATTACACCCTCAGATCCATAACTATGAGCCGGGCGCTAACACCTGCCCCCTGCTCCTATGATCCCGAGCTTTAAGTCCCCGGTGCCAGACGTTAACGACCCAGGAACCAAGTTCAAGTCTCCTGCTGGTGCCAAGTCCCGACCGCACCGACACTGCTGAGATGATCATCCTAGGGAACCTGCATTACCGCTTTACTAGGGTAGCGCATTAGGTTGTCCAAGATGCTGTCAAAAAGGATTCAATATGGCCGCCTGTAGAACTGAACAGCTGTTATTGAAAGTGGTGTGGATTATTAAGATAACATTATTTGTTTATTTCTTTTTTATATACTTAAACGTTGAAGCCTTTTAAAAGGTCATATACAATCTCTTATTCCCTATTAAATTGGTTTTGGGTTAAAAATGCCTACCGCCTGCTGTTGTGAGTGTTGTGTTGTAATAAAGTGTGGAATCCGTGGAGATCGCGATGTTTTGAATTTTTATAAAATACCAACAAAACTGCATTTTGAGCATCGCAAAGATCTCAATGAACTTTCTAAAAAAGACGTGTGAAATGGCTTCAAGCAATTAGAAGATCTGATTTATCAGAAACAACCTAATATGCCAGGGTTTGCAGCAAACATTTTTTGTCTGGTAAGCTGATACTGATACGCATTTATGTAATAATATGTACCTACCTACCTACCTACCTAATCGGATATTTTTTCCTGTAGATGTAAATGCAATGTTATAACGATGATAAAAAAATACTCTGTTCACTTCAAATTCTTGATTTCCATATTTAAATTTTAGGAAAACCATCAGCATTAGTTGATGAAAATTGAAAACGATCCCGACAGGTTTCCTTCTTTGGCCATGGGATATAATAACTCAGATGTTGCTTTAAAAAGGGCTAAAGATGATCTGCTCAGAAAGAATACAATACAGAGTTGAGAAAAGAAGAAAAAGTTCAAAATGAGAGTATTTCGGAGGTACTTAATTTGTGATATTTTTTGAGTTTATTTATTAATTTCGTTAACTTGAGAGTTTTTATGTACCTAGGTGACAAATCATGGAGAGTCCTCCAGTAGTGTCCATGTCGCCAATCTGCAAGATGATGCTGCTGGTAGAAAGTGATAAAACAGATTCAAACCATCTCTGTTCTGTACAGGACAGGAGATTATTAAAACTGGGAACGAAACGTACCCTTCGAGTTTGGCAAAACAACTATCTTCATTTCTCTTTCAAGCAACTACATTCTGTTGACATTGACATTGACATAACTAAGTAAGAGTGAGACACATGTATCCTAATTTAAAATTCAAATATAATTCTTGATACTTTCTAACACCCCCACTTATCAATAATTATAATTAGTGTAAAAGAACAACGTAACTAAAAACAATGCTTACAATAATTAACACTTACTAGCAAACATTTGATCAGACTTTAGTCCTAATTGTTCGGTAAATTTGCATTGTTTAATATTTTGCAATCCCTTAGTTAATGCATCCGCTATCATCGCATCAGTGGGCAAATAGTTTAATTTAATGATATTGTTAGCAACAACCTCTCTTATAAAATGATAACGCACGTCTATGTGCTTAGAGCGATCATGGAAAACTGGATTTGTCGCCAATTTTTGAGCAGACTGATTATCTACAAATAGATTTATACAATCCAATTCTCCACTCAATTCCTGTAACAGATTTTTCAAATATATGGCTTCCTTAGATGCCTCGCTCATCGCCATATATTCCGCCTCTGTGCTACTTAAAGCTATAGTTTTCTGCTTTGAACTTTTCCAAGAAATAGCTCCCCCTGATAGTTTGAACACAAACCCTGTATATGATTTTCTACCTAACTTGTTAGATCCCCAATCAGCATCTACATAACCCTCTAGATGACCACCATTTCTTGAAAAAATCAAACATCTATCTTTTGTACCCTGCCCTGCAAGTATCGTAATACTCGCTTTGCGCATTTCCAATGTGATTCATTGTAACAATTATTGTATTGACTCAAATAACTGACAGTATAAGCTATGTCAGGACGTGTCAATACTGCAAGGTACATTAAAGATCCTATCAACCTTTGATAAGGAACATCTTTAACAGAAATATCTTTAGAATTAGTATTTTCATCAAAACTAACATTTGAGTCCATAGGAGTACGAACACCTTTACAATTACTCATATTAAATCGTTGTAAAATCTGATTTATATATTCTTCCTGATCTAAACTGATCAAACCCCCATTATGATCATATCTAATTCTTACACCTAAGCACTGTCTGGCTTCTCCTAGATCTTTTATGTTAAAGTTGCTACTCAACTGTTTTATCAAAAAATCAGTTTCACAAACATCATTTGAAAAAATGAAAAAATCGTCTACATATAACGCAACTATAGTTAACTTCTTATCTTTTCTTTTCAAATATAAACATGGTTCGAATTCCGATCTTTCAAAATCTAATTCAAGCATAACATTATCAACTCTTTTATTCCAGGCTCTTGAACTCTGTTTTAGACCATAAACAGCCTTTTTTAATTTACACACTTTGTTTTCAGAACCTTTTACAACAAAGCCTTCTGGCTGATGCATGTAAACATCATTTTCTAATAAACCATTAAGAAAAGCTGTTTTTAAATCAAGATGCCTAATTTTTAAATTCAACTTTACAGATAAAGCAAATAATAATCTGAGGCTAGAATGTCTTACAACTGGAGCAAATGTCTCTTCATAGTCAACTCCAGGCCTCTGTGTAAAGCCTTTCGCAACTAATCTCGCCCTATACACTTTATCTTCACCTTTATACTTGATCTTAAATACCCATTTATTATCAACAATTGTACCTTCACTTGGTGAACTCACCAGGTTCCATGTATCATTTTTTAAGAGTAAGTAAGAGTGAGACACATGTATCCTAATTTAAAATTCAAATATAATTCTTGATACTTTCTAACAGAGATGACATAACACAAATGTTACCTACCTACTGTCTCTACTACTGTCTTCTAGTGGCCTAGATATTCAGGGTTGGTGCCCTTTTCTTTTTACGAAAGTTTTTTTTTTAATTGTTAAATATTTATCTGTTATTTTATTCCAACTTAATTTAATTATGACTTGAAGTTGCGTTAAAAACCTTTCGCACATCAGTCTCATAAAAAATACAGTATTCTTATGCGTTCATTCAATTCTGAATACTTTCACCGTTTTTTATAAATTGGCTTTCTGAATTTTTTAGTGACACGATCATATTGGTACTATAGTATTATTAAAGTTACCTACTGTAAAAATTTCAGTCTCCAATAAATTAATATATAAAATAATAATTGTGTTTTTATAAAACTGTAATTTTATTGACAACCCAACTAGCAAAGATAGGTACAAAATCTCTCATAGAAGGTCATTTTACTTTGAATATGGATGAAATACCTATATAATACCAAATATATAACTTTTATGTGAGCAATCCTTTAATGCCATTTTAGCGGTGGCAAAGAAGTATTATGACCCAAGATTTATTACTTGATTGAGCCTATACTTTGAGGAATTTATAGAAAACATCAGATACCTTCTTTTTACCATGAAGAAAACATTGTGGGTGTATAGAACTTTATCGTTCATAAGCAGTAACAAAATGAAGTGGAAAATACGTGTCGGGTTACCAAAAATATACTACGAACATTACTAGACTTTTCAGTTCTTGTTATAAGTTACAGAAACGTTGTATGGATTCCAGTTTCTACTTTAAAGTAAATAACTAAAAAGTACAATCTCGAGTTTTATTTACTTATTTGTGCTGAAACAAAATCACTTGACAGTATAACTCACTATGCTAAAATACTATGAAGTGCCTGACTCCGCAAAATGCTACTTTATGGTAAAATTTACAAGATAGTTCTATTCTTATACACTCTGTGTGTGCTTTCAATCCTCAAAATGGCTTATCAACAAGTGACACTAAAAATAAAGAGCAAACCGTTTCGCCATTCATCTACCTTTTATAGGAAACTGAGGTGTGATCCCAAGAGTGGTAAATCTGTTAGCACAATTCATAATGTAAACCGTGATTTCTGTGTTACTAAACAAGATAGTGGTGTTGTAAATAATAATTATCAAACCAATAATATAAGTGTTGATTTATTTACACAACAAAACAATCAGCCATCTACCCTTACTCATCCAAATGTCATCCAAACTTCTGAAGAACCAGAGATCGAAAATCCTTATCATGATGAGGCATTATCAAATTTTTTTCCTGAAGTGGAGTGTAATGATGAAGACAAGGATGATATTGTAGAGCAACTTAATCTGTCACAACAGCTAAGAGAATGGGCCTTGATACATAAGTGTTCTCATAGCTCATTAAGTCACCTTCTCCATATTTTAAAGAAATACGGATTAAATTCATTGCCGAAAGATGCTAAAGAAAGATAAATTACTACTTATAAGTTAAATAATTTAGTTGTATGTACTTACTTTACAGTATGAACTCCTTTCTAGTATTTTGTTTCAGCAACTGCTACTAACAAGGGTATTTTCATAGATCATATGATCCTGCTCTATTGAAAGATGGAAGCCATTGTTGCCTTTTGTTAAAACTTGGGATGTAAAACAAAAATTAATGTTATACCTTATTTTCGGATGCAATTTTCGACTGGTAATCCATTTTATTATCAAAGTCATGTCGATATATTTACAAAATTCGGAATTTCATGCGATTAAAAAAAAAAAAAAATTTTTTAATTGAAATTTTTTATCTAAATTAACTTCTTCCTCGGGCGCGTTGTCATTTTTCGAAGTACAACACAAATGTTTATCAGTAAATTGAATTGCGTTTTAAATTTTTCTCCTCCGAGCACTTGTAAACGGAAAATGATTTCATAATACTTATCTACCATTTCATTCATAATATTTATGCAACACATAGGTATTTATTAGGTGAGTTAGGTACTGAAGGCCAGTTGTTGTGAATCTTGTTGATCCAGATAATAAGAATAGAGGTAGCTATATGGAGATTCATAAAGTTGAACAGAAACAAACATTAAGATATATGATACGCGCATGTCGAAGTTCAGACATGTGACCTCACCTGTGTTTACTTCAAAGTAGAAATTTCTAAAACGGAACGTTATTATTACTACTCTTTAACGTGTTTCGGTAGTATACTGAACGGTGTGATTTACTTAAAAAATACCTAACATATTCTTGAAATTATTCCCCATTTTGGTAGAATTTACTTTTTAAATAGGCGTATGATCCGGTTCTTCTCCTAGTTCAGTGAACTTGTAGGTATACATTTCAGAACGGTAATACGAAAATTTTACTAATTTTGCTAGTTGGGGACTTTGTAATGAGCACCAGCTTATGTTACAATAAAGTATATTATGTTCATTATAATAAATAAAATGTATGTTTCTGAAGTTGTTGATTTTTTCTACAATTGATATGTTATCCCCATGCTGAAGCTATTATGAAGTTTCACAAACTCAAAATAATAATTCTTAAAAACATTTATCAAGATTATAATAAAGGTTTAAAAACACAAGTATAAAAGATATACCTATAAGATTTATAATAGTACATACATTATAAAATTAGTTAATAATGTAAGGGATTATGGTAGGAGCGATAATGGTGATTGACCTTCAATGGCAGGAATTTCGTCAACAGAATAAGACGGCTTTTCTACATTGGATTTTTTATTTAATTCCATTTATCACTTGAGTCGAACAATTGGAACTTCTGATATTTTTGTAACGTTCCATGCTGCCGCAGCGCATCTGTACACGATGAGATGGTTTTTGTTCTGTGATTATGCTCCACTGTGAACAGCAAAGCAGCAACATGACTACAAACTTCAGAGAGCCCAGCCATGCAGGTGCAATGGCCACAATTTATGGCACCGTCTTCTTCACAGATAATTCAAGCAAGCAAGGCGGTTTGTTCATTCGTTGAGAATGCTGTAGTGTAAACTACCTTTAAAATCCTGAGATCCTGCGTCATGCGCAGTCAAATTCAGTAATGTGGCCCCCTTAAATTGAATGACTGAAAAGAAGAACCTCTTTGACGTTTGAAAAGTCGACTGGTCTGTCATGAATGACTGTTTGGATCCCCGCTCTAATGTTTGATTTGAATTTGAGGTTTTCCCGCCCTGAATTCTTGAAAGTTTGAATTTAAAGATTAACCCGCCCTGATTTCAAATAAATGGCCGACATTACTAACTTACGTTTGTGGTCGTTGTTTACCTTGGCTCGTGTTTTACCTTTTGGCTCGTGACATTATCTACCTGGGCTCGTGTTCGTCTAGTTTTCCACCTTGTTAGGACCATCCGTTGTGTTCGTAGTAACCTCTTACCTTGTTTTTGGTTCTTTTATACACAGACATGAAGCAAAAGGTGGGAGATTTGAGATTAGTGAAACAAATGCATTTTAAAAACACCTACTTTATTCTAAGAGAAACCTAGCAGTGCCTATACGCTCGCTGGGACTCCCGAGTAAAAAGAGCGTGGCCAAGAAAAACCTCGATCAGCATCCCGAAATGAAAAGAATCAACGGTGGCCTGAAAAGTGTAGATCAATCGTCTCGACAACCGTCACCAAACTATTGAACCCTCATTCATGACTCATTTGCGCGAATCATCCAAAAACAGAAGGCATTATCACGGAAATCTAGGTCTTCAAGATAACCATGAGAATGGGTTTTGTTAGATAGACACTGTAATGAGGTCCTGTGAAGGAGGCTACCCACCTATAGTTGGAGGAGCCCCTGATACGAGGTCCGGCGAAGGAGGCTACCCGCTTGGCTGTTTTTTTGGCTCCCCTGGCAAGGACGAAAATGTTAGTTAGATTCACATAAGGCCGATACATTCTAGTTCAACAGTTCGGTAAACAATTAGCAATCAGAATGATCCACCCTTTTGAATTGAGTTTGACGAAGAACGAGAAATGACCTTGACGTTGATTGGTTTCACAGAAAAAAGAGAGAACCTGACTTTACAATTACATAGATCAATTTGAAATCAAGATACACAACAATCAATTGGACAGTTTCGTTGAATAAATATGTTCATGAAATATAAATAAATAATCAAAATAGTATAAGTTAACAAACAGCAATTAAATCAAAAATGTTCAGTAGGCAATTTAAATAAGACATCAATTAAATAAGCGATCAAATAAATGGTTAAATAAACGGCATGAAAAATAAGAATAAAAGAACGAAACATGTGACCTGAGAGAATGCATGGCGAAACATAATAAATAGGTAGATACATGGTTATAAAATGTGGACGGTAGCAATTAATTGTTAGAAAATGGTCAAAACATATACAATAAAAAAAGGCGAGTCGACTAAATATTATTCTGGAGACACACAAAATGGTTCGTTCGATAAATGGTTCAGTTTTGTTACGTTCGCAGTAAATTATCATAAAGTAAAATGCGGAAGAATTAAATAAACATTTTGACACACACAGGTTAATAAATGCAGGCATGAATTGTAAAAACAAATAAATAGAGCAGTCATGTGGATCGCAAAATAATGATAAATATAATAGGTGTGTCCCTAGCATGTTTAGAATGATACAATAATATAAAATATGAGAAAGAAATCCTTTATAGTTTGTTAATCCATTTCAAATAAAAACCATGCACGTGTATGAGAGATGTGATTAAATAAGATCGTTAAAAAATAATCCTTCGTAGGTACCTATCTACCTACAGGGATGGAAGTTAAATTATTCAATAAACTTTACTTTAAACCAATTTAGAATTAACCCTTATTTTATATACCCTTAATCAAAACTCATTATTTAGAAGAGGTGAAATGAATTAATTTAAACAAAATCAGCTGAATGAACTGTAGGTAAAAATAAAGCATGGCATTTAAAACGTGATGAGGTTCAACCCTTTTGACTACAATAATTTAGAAATAAATAAAGATCGGAAATAATAATAATCAATAATCGAAGCAAGCATTCTCACAAATGAAATAAAGTCACATGAGGTTTTATGTACAAATTAGTTCAATCAAAATAAATAAATTGTTTAAATAATTTCATGAATAAAAGAATGATAAAAGAAATGGTAACGAGTAAAAAGAAAGGTTAAATAAGTGAGCAGTGTGAATATCGTTAAAATAGAATGTGCTTCGATAAAATAATAATAACCACAATAATATTAGTCAAAAGGCATGTGCAATTTCAAGATTACAATAAATAAATAATTAGCTAAAATTCAAGTATAAGTTTCTCAAAAGGTAACAAACTGTTAGGTTAATTTGAATAATGTAAATGAGATCGAGCATGTCTCTACGGTTAGAAATTAATTGATTCGCTGAAAATTCCAATTTATAAAATAGTGGTATGGAGGTCACATGTTTAAACAATTTGAAATTAGACAATAAAATGAAATATTGAAACTAGCGTGTCGCTGAACGTATTGAAATAAACTTATTAAACTGTTACTGCAGGTGCGTTTGAGTATCTACATGGGGGCCCTGTTTTAAAATTCTTTCAATTACAAACCGTGAAGTTTCAAATTATACATGCTGGTTGGAATAAAATATAAGCTATCTCCTTTCGTTTGAATACAAAACAATTATTTAAAACTTAATGTGGCTCTGCTTGAATAATTAATTAGCTTGACCAAACACGTGTTTTACATGAGTCTTTTTCTAAATAACCAAATTAAAACCAAATTGAATAATACAAATGAATAAACTAATTAAACGATATGAACTGATCTCTTGAGATATAATAATGCCTAACCGATATTAATAAATTAGAATAATCAGTTATTACTCACATGATGGTGTGTCGGTTTCATTGTTTAAAAATAAATAATGTAATGAGGAACACACAGCTGATCGTACCCTCTGAACTTCACTCTCTGACTGCTCGAATATAAGTGAACATGACTAGTGACTACGGAGTGTGACTTCAATTCTCGCTAACATGTGGTTTCATGACATTGACAGAACTGACGTTTCTAGCTTTGAAAGCTTGACAAATAAAAAATAAAAATTGGGTGCGTTTCTCAGCTCTAAAGTTTACAATTTGAACCATGCGCAGTTGTTATATGGTTTGGGTCCTTTCAGACGCCCCTTGGAATTTGGATCGTGAAAAGAATTTGAAAGAGACAAATTTCACTCTAAAATTTGACAAATGACAACTGTGCATGCAGTGACATTTCCTACTCCTTTAAAATCTAGTACGACACATGTCGTGTACAATGTTTCATAAAATTACTGACCCTAGATCGATGCACTGATTGAAACAAACGACATCCTGGCGATCGAAGAAAAATTTTGTCCCTCGGTGGCAACTGTGTAGCTCGTCAAGACAACACCGAGCTTGTATTGCTGTCTCCAGCGCAGCCTGAGCTCGTATCGTCGACTCCAGCACGGCCAGAACTCGTATCGTCGCCTCCAGCACGGCCAGACTCGTACCGTCGCCTCCAGCACAGTCAGAACTCGTACCGTCGCCTCCAGCGCAGCCTGAGCTCGTATCATCGACTCCAGTGCAGCCAGTCCTCGTATCGTCGCCTCCAGCACGGCCAGAACTCGTACCGTCGCCTCCAGCACAGCCAGAACTCGTACCGTCTCCTCCAGCGCAGCCAGAACTCGTACCGTCTCCTCCAGCGCAGCCTGACCTCCATTCCAGCGGGTGATCCTGAATGGTTGCAACGGGCCACGGATAGAACCATCCTTGGCTGCCACGGCTTCCCTTTCCTGGCTTTGATTGGTTCCGCTGTCCTCTGGGTTGGTCCCCACGCCTCTTACGTCTGACTCCACTGATCCAGTCGTTTCCAAAATTCGTATCAACCTGCGAACCAAAATATACACAGCAGTATCGACATTCAAACAAAAATAATAACAATAATAATAATAATAATAATAATAATAATGTGTGTGTGTGTCGTTTTGTTACCCCTAATTTGATTCGGTCAAGTGCGAACGACCTCGCTCCTGCTCTGAACGTCGCCCTGATTGATTTGGACAAGTGCGAATGTCTTCGCCCCTGCTTCCGATGTCTTTTGAGTGTTTCGAACGGGTGCGTTCCTACTTGGAACGGCCCCCTGGTGTTTGTGTGTGCGCGCCCCTACTTGAATGACCCCCTAAGTGTCTCGTGTGTGTGTGCGAGTGTTGGTGTTCCTGTCGTGAATCACTCGGAGTATTTTGAATGTGTGCGTGGATGCCCCGTGAGTGTTTTGGGTGTGTGTGTTATTGTGTTTCCGTTGTGAGTTGTCCCCTGGGTGTTTTCGTGTCCCCTCCGCCCCTGCTTCATGTCGCTCTGTGGGTGTTTCTGCGTGTCCCCGCCCCTGCTTCATGTGACCCTGTGAGTGTTTTTGTGTGGTCTTGTTTCGACTGTGTCTCTGCGCTCCTGACCTGAATTTACCTGTGACTTGTGCGTGGAGCACCGCGCCCCTGAACTGAATTTACCTGTGACTACCTGACCGTGTGGGACGCACCTTGCTCCTGACCTGAATCGCTGCGACTGTTTTGTCGGAAGGACTGCGTCCTTGTTTTTCTGCTTTCTTGATTTTAACGATTGCTTTGAATGTGTCTGAAGAACTGTGACACCTTGAATTGCAGCTTTTGAACTGCACGCTTGTCTCGAAAATGTGTGTTTCGAGGTTGAAGAAAAAAAAAATACCACAGAGAAGTGTTGAAGAGAAAAAAAAATACCAAAGAGAAAATTGTCGTCGACGAGAGAAAAAAAATCAAACAAAAAGAACAAGAAAACCATTAAAATAATCTCAAACCTCCACAATGCTTCATGTACTGTGTATCCTGGTCACACGCGCCAAATCTGTAATGTAAACTACCTTTTAAAATTGAGATCCTGCGTCATGCGCAGTCAAATTCAGTAATGTGGCCCCCTTAAATTGAATGACTGAAAAGAAGAACCTCTTTGACGTTTGAAAAGTCGACTGGTCTGTCATGAATGACTGTTTGGATCCCCGCTCTAATGTTTGATTTGAATTTGAGGTTTTCCCGCCCTGAATTCTTGAAAGTTTGAATTTAAAGATTAACCCGCCCTGATTTCAAATAAATGGCCGACATTACTAACTTACGTTTGTGGTCGTTGTTTACCTTGGCTCGTGTTTTACCTTTTGGCTCGTGACATTATCTACCTGGGCTCGTGTTCGTCTAGTTTTCCACCTTGTTAGGACCATCCGTTGTGTTCGTAGTAACCTCTTACCTTGTTTTTGGTTCTTTTATACACAGACATGAAGCAAAAGGTGGGAGATTTGAGATTAGTGAAACAAATGCATTTTAAAAACACCTACTTTATTCTAAGAGAAACCTAGCAGTGCCTATACGCTCGCTGGGACTCCCGAGTAAAAAGAGCGTGGCCAAGAAAAACCTCGATCAGCATCCCGAAATGAAAAGAATCAACGGTGGCCTGAAAAGTGTAGATCAATCGTCTCGACAACCGTCACCAAACTATTGAACCCTCATTCATGACTCATTTGCGCGAATCATCCAAAAACAGAAGGCATTATCACGGAAATCTAGGTCTTCAAGATAACCATGAGAATGGGTTTTGTTAGATAGACACTGTAATGAGGTCCTGTGAAGGAGGCTACCCACCTATAGTTGGAGGAGCCCCTGATACGAGGTCCGGCGAAGGAGGCTACCCGCTTGGCTGTTTTTTTGGCTCCCCTGGCAAGGACGAAAATGTTAGTTAGATTCACATAAGGCCGATACATTCTAGTTCAACAGTTCGGTAAACAATTAGCAATCAGAATGATCCACCCTTTTGAATTGAGTTTGACGAAGAACGAGAAATGACCTTGACGTTGATTGGTTTCACAGAAAAAAGAGAGAACCTGACTTTACAATTACATAGATCAATTTGAAATCAAGATACACAACAATCAATTGGACAGTTTCGTTGAATAAATATGTTCATGAAATATAAATAAATAATCAAAATAGTATAAGTTAACAAACAGCAATTAAATCAAAAATGTTCAGTAGGCAATTTAAATAAGACATCAATTAAATAAGCGATCAAATAAATGGTTAAATAAACGGCATGAAAAATAAGAATAAAAGAACGAAACATGTGACCTGAGAGAATGCATGGCGAAACATAATAAATAGGTAGATACATGGTTATAAAATGTGGACGGTAGCAATTAATTGTTAGAAAATGGTCAAAACATATACAATAAAAAAAGGCGAGTCGACTAAATATTATTCTGGAGACACACAAAATGGTTCGTTCGATAAATGGTTCAGTTTTGTTACGTTCGCAGTAAATTATCATAAAGTAAAATGCGGAAGAATTAAATAAACATTTTGACACACACAGGTTAATAAATGCAGGCATGAATTGTAAAAACAAATAAATAGAGCAGTCATGTGGATCGCAAAATAATGATAAATATAATAGGTGTGTCCCTAGCATGTTTAGAATGATACAATAATATAAAATATGAGAAAGAAATCCTTTATAGTTTGTTAATCCATTTCAAATAAAAACCATGCACGTGTATGAGAGATGTGATTAAATAAGATCGTTAAAAAATAATCCTTCGTAGGTACCTATCTACCTACAGGGATGGAAGTTAAATTATTCAATAAACTTTACTTTAAACCAATTTAGAATTAACCCTTATTTTATATACCCTTAATCAAAACTCATTATTTAGAAGAGGTGAAATGAATTAATTTAAACAAAATCAGCTGAATGAACTGTAGGTAAAAATAAAGCATGGCATTTAAAACGTGATGAGGTTCAACCCTTTTGACTACAATAATTTAGAAATAAATAAAGATCGGAAATAATAATAATCAATAATCGAAGCAAGCATTCTCACAAATGAAATAAAGTCACATGAGGTTTTATGTACAAATTAGTTCAATCAAAATAAATAAATTGTTTAAATAATTTCATGAATAAAAGAATGATAAAAGAAATGGTAACGAGTAAAAAGAAAGGTTAAATAAGTGAGCAGTGTGAATATCGTTAAAATAGAATGTGCTTCGATAAAATAATAATAACCACAATAATATTAGTCAAAAGGCATGTGCAATTTCAAGATTACAATAAATAAATAATTAGCTAAAATTCAAGTATAAGTTTCTCAAAAGGTAACAAACTGTTAGGTTAATTTGAATAATGTAAATGAGATCGAGCATGTCTCTACGGTTAGAAATTAATTGATTCGCTGAAAATTCCAATTTATAAAATAGTGGTATGGAGGTCACATGTTTAAACAATTTGAAATTAGACAATAAAATGAAATATTGAAACTAGCGTGTCGCTGAACGTATTGAAATAAACTTATTAAACTGTTACTGCAGGTGCGTTTGAGTATCTACATGGGGGCCCTGTTTTAAAATTCTTTCAATTACAAACCGTGAAGTTTCAAATTATACATGCTGGTTGGAATAAAATATAAGCTATCTCCTTTCGTTTGAATACAAAACAATTATTTAAAACTTAATGTGGCTCTGCTTGAATAATTAATTAGCTTGACCAAACACGTGTTTTACATGAGTCTTTTTCTAAATAACCAAATTAAAACCAAATTGAATAATACAAATGAATAAACTAATTAAACGATATGAACTGATCTCTTGAGATATAATAATGCCTAACCGATATTAATAAATTAGAATAATCAGTTATTACTCACATGATGGTGTGTCGGTTTCATTGTTTAAAAATAAATAATGTAATGAGGAACACACAGCTGATCGTACCCTCTGAACTTCACTCTCTGACTGCTCGAATTAGAGATGGGCAGTTATTTATCATAACAGGTAAAATAACAGCGTTCCAAGCGCGTAACCTATTACTCCTGTAATAGGTACAGGCTTTGACCGGTTATTTTTGTAACAGGCAGCGCGCGCAGTGCCAGTGCGAGTGCACTGGTATAATCTAATATCTCCGGTTCCAGTTCCAGCTTATTCATATTCATATTTTTAGGTTTTAGGTATTAGGTCAGCACAGTAGTAGAAAGACAGGGAAACTGAAAGGGGTTTCACTTGGAGCGACACCTACAAATCCTCGCTGGTCAAGTTTCGAACTAAGATCGCACCCTGAGCCCTGAGCCGTGACCCTGAATATTGTAGATTTGCAATAATTCCAATCCATGATTTCATGCACATCTAGGTAAAAACTGGATTCATAATTCAGAGAATCCAGATAAAAACCAGTGGCGAGTGGCGACTGACAGTATCTTATTTTTCCATTTAATATTCCCAGTTTCATCCTGCCTATGTTTCAGTTCCAGTTATTTGTATTTGATGATTCGGTTCGGTTTAGACTTGCGATTTCTCTCTTATTATTCTATAATTTATACTTTATATAATATACTGTAGTCATGCATCCAAATAAGAAACAAAAGACAAGTTACCTGTGGAGTTATTTTTCTATAACAGATTCAAGTAATAAAACGTGCAAGTGTGATCTTTGTAATCAAACGCTAAGTTTCAAATCAACAGTTTCCAATTTAAAGAAACACATGGACAGGAGACATCCAACGATTAATTTAAATGTTCATTTGAAATGTCCGACACCAACATCCGCTGTTTTTGCTTCGACGAGTTCTAATAACACTGGCATTACAGTAACTCAACCAAAATCAAATGCAGATAATTTCGATGAAGGACTATTATCTGGCTCGTCTACTAGTACCAAATCGTCTGCTCCATCTACGTCATCAGTTCCATCTACACATACTAAAAATTTACAGCAACAACATGTCTCAAGCTTTTTACCCCCTAGAAAAATTAATGAACAACAAAAAAAGAAATTGGATAAATTACTATTAAAATTATTTATAACTGATTACCAACCATTTTCAGTCGTTGAAGACGATGGTTTTAAAAATTTCGTGAAGGGATTAAATCCATCATACAGCTTACCAAACAGAAAAATCATCTCGAGAAACATGATACCTGTGGAATATGAACAATGTATGGTGGCTGTTCGCAATAAGCTAATCTTTGTTTCTAGTGTTTGTATAACAACCGATTGTTGGACATCCAGAAATAATGAAAGTTATATAGCTGTTACGTGTCACTTTATAGATGATGACTTTGAATTGAAATCAGTATTACTAGAGTGTTCTTCGATGCCGATTTCACATACCAGCAAAAATTTAGCTGATGAAATTAAAAGAATAACAGACAAATTTAATTTGACCAAAAAAATCCTCGCGATCGTCTCCGATAATGCAGCGAATATAAAAAATGCTGTGATAAATGAATTGCAAGTAAAACATTTTGGGTGTTTTGCACACACTCGTGAATTTGATTGTGCAGGATGCTTTAAAGCTCATAAGTCCATTACTAGAGAGAGTAAAGAGCATAGTATCTTATTTTAAAAAAAGCACTTTAGGAATGGATAAACTTTTATCTGCTCAAAAAAATACTGGATCGGAAAATCCAAAAAAACTATTGCAATCTGTTCCCACGAGATGGAACTCCACATATACCATGTTAGAACGAATTTGTGAATTGCAAGATGCTGTCAAAACATCTTTGGCACTTATTAATAAAGACATTCCTATTTTATCAGCAGAAGAATGGGATATTTGTCAAGAAATGTGTATTGCTCTAAAGCCCTTTTTCGATGCGACAGTCAAGATTAGTGGCGAAAAATATGTTACGGGCAGTGAGGTGATCATTTTGACCAATGGCCTCGAATCAGTTTGTAACAAGTTACAAAATAGACAATTCAGTCAAGCTGTAATAGATGTTGTGAAAGAGCTACACAAGGGACTAAAAACGCGGCTGAAGAACATAGAATTCAGCAAAACTATAGCTTTAACAACTCTGCTAGATCCGCGCTACAAATTATTGGCATTTTCAGATTCCACTGCTGCTGAATCTATAAAAAAACATGCTGTAGAATTGGTCGCAAAGTTAAATGAGCAAACAAAAGCCAATAATATTGTTGCACCAGACCTAGCAGAACAAGACAATAAAGAAGCACCAGTCAGACAAAATGAACATTTGTCAATTTGGGAAGATTTTGACCAAATTGTTTCTTCCAAAAAACCTACAGGTAAATCATCATAATTATTCCAAGTTTAAATACTGTATTTTATTTAATACATTTTTCATTGACTAGGTACACCAATGTCGGATGCTCTAATCGAAATGAATCGTTTCTTGGAAGCGAATTACCTGAATAGAGATCAAGATCCTCTTTTATGGTGGAAGATGAACCAACATTTATACCCTACCATCGCCAAGTTAGTGAAATCAAAATTTAATATGCTTGCAACGTCTGTACCATGCGAGAGACTATTTTCAAAAGCAGGCACTATTATAAACGAACGTCGCACCAGACTGAGTGCAAAACACGTTCAAAGAATTTTGTTTTTAAACGTAAATTCTTATTTAATGCCCTGAAAATTTAAGAATATTTTTTGTTCTAGGTACTTTTAATAATGACTGCAGATAATTTTTATTTTAATGAATATACCTATATGAGATGTTACCATTATTTGCTGGTTTCTTTTTCTTTGTTAAGTAGTATAGACTTTTATTTTGAAACAAAATATTTTGGATTTATAGGTTAATTTAATAGGTGATGTCTTCTTTTCAGAATTTTTGTTTATTATTTTTTTATGAAAATACATTTATATTAATTTTAATTGAAAAGCTGATATATTAAAAGCTTGATTTATTACTTGCCTGATTACCAAATTCGAATACCTACGACATTCATTTAGTTACAGTCACTGTGTGCGACTGTGCGCAGTGCTGCTCCATCGCATAATAGGTAATGTATTTTTAACCAATACCAAACAAAGAACAAACATGCATTAAAAGAGCACCATGAATATTAACACGTTACTTTTATAACCTGTTATTGGAACCTGTTATCAAGTTGGAACTGGAACGCTGGAACCTAATACATAAAAATAACTGTTTGTCCCACCTCTAGCTCGAATATAAGTGAACATGACTAGTGACTACGGAGTGTGACTTCAATTCTCGCTAACATGTGGTTTCATGACATTGACAGAACTGACGTTTCTAGCTTTGAAAGCTTGACAAATAAAAAATAAAAATTGGGTGCGTTTCTCAGCTCTAAAGTTTACAATTTGAACCATGCGCAGTTGTTATATGGTTTGGGTCCTTTCAATGCTTTACCCTAAACAAAAAACAATACATTAATAAAAACAAGTTAATGATCAAGATATTTTATTGCTATGGGTCATAGGATAGTATTTTTCATTTTACCTTTCCAATGAAGATCACACATGATTAGCAATTTGCTTCAATCCAATTAAATGCAAAAGCCTGCACTTGTAGCCCCTTAAACTTTTATAAGCCTTCCTTTGTTCTTTTGTATAAAAAGTGTGTGGCTCAACACTAAATACGACACGATGTCAGGTGCAGAAACAGGTGGTCCAGGATCCTCTGGAGTAAAGAAAAATGGATCAACGCCCTTCAAGATCCTAATTTTTTCTTTATAGCGAACCATAATGTCGGAAGCACCACTTTCTAAAGATAATTAACAGGTAATCATACTTTTCTTAGTAACATCACTTGTTATTGTAACTGACAAGCACACACACTTAATAACAGTAAACTTAAGATATAGCTCGATGTTCGAATTGATTATTTCGAAATGTTATAAATAAAATAAAACTTCTCTAATTGCCGCGTGCTGACTGTTCTGGTTCGATGATTTGCGTTTGTGTTTCTACAGGCCGCCATTTTGACAGTTGAAAGGTCACGTGTTCTGGACAGCCTACCCAGCAAACACCAGGACATGCTAAGCACGTAGCATACACATCAGTAATGTCAGCAACCTACTAGCATTAGAGACACATGTCTGACACACCACCCATAAACTTCTTGAGCACATTACTGATACACATGTCAAACATGTCTCCTAGACACATTAAATGTCAGCAACAAGCACACACTATAGACACATGTCTGACATAGCACAGATGAAATATGTTGAGCACATTACTGATACATATGTCTAGCACGAAATGTACACACCTCACATAGACATATACTTATTCTTCAGGGTTTTTCTCGGGATATATCCTAGGTGAGTATAGAGTTTGTCCCCGCAGATAAATGAAACGACTCTTATAACAGATAAATAATTTCCATTTTGAATTTTAATTTTTTGCTTGATTAAAGACTTATTTCTAACATTATTATTTTAGCTTTGAAAAATAATCATGGATTGGAAATTAAAAAAAAACATCTATTTTTCAGTGAAGTAAACTGCCATGTAAATGCAATAAAAAGTTATTTAAAAAGTTGTTAAGAATCAACATTTAGGTCTTTATACCAAATTTCATATTTTTGTTAAAAAAAAATTTGTAAAATCACATAAAATAATGAAAAATCATATTTAGCCTTAAATTTTGGTATAAATACCTTAAATTGATTCTAAACAACTTTTTAAATAACTTTTTGCCGTGTTTGCCAATAAACGACACTTTTTTAATTCACAGAAAACTAGAAAAGTTTTTCAAAATTTCCAAGACATACTTACTTGTTTTTTCACAATGAAAATAGTTAGGTATCTTAGACAATAATAAAAAATCTAATCTAAGACAATAATAAAAAAATAAAGAAATAAAAAAAAATAATAAAAAAAAGTATTTGACCAAGCAGAGGCTGCGAACGCCAAAAAATTAAAATTCAAATCGAGAACTTTTTACCTTTTATAAGAGTCTTTCTACCTATCCGGGAACACACTGTATAATAAATGATTAATGCACACAAAACATAATAAAAATAATATAATTTATTGAAAAATGGAAAACACGTCAAACATAATATGAATAATATTATTAAACATAAAAACATTTACAAAAATTATAAGAATCTACACTAAATATTTTAGAAAACTCCAACTCGTAAGAATTCAAAATTAAAAGTGCATAAGAAAAATACTGGTATTACAAAAAAAACAACTATAATATAAAGTAAAAAAAATTAAGTACTAATTTATCACATATTTTTAAAAAATCCAACCGGAAAAAATTGAAACTTGAAAGCGCATAAGAAAGCGTGCACTTAAATATTACAAAAATATTGAAAAATTTTAATCTAAGTATAAACAAAAATAAAAAATAAAAGCTTATAAAATAATTTTAAAAATTCGAATGCAAACTTAAAATAGCAGGTTTAAAAACATAATTAAAAGTTAAAATAGGAGGTATAAAAAAACTCAAATTGTAGAAAAGCAGCACAAAAATAATTACATACTATATTTAGATCATTCTTCTTGCTTGAATGAGCTTGCTTTGAGTGATGCAGTCATTCACCACAATACGCAACTTCATATAGGGACTGGTTTTCGTTGAAAAGATATTTTTCATTGATTAAAATGATATCTGAAACAAAAGGTTACTAATTCAGGACAATCAAAATTTTTTTAGATTGAATAGACATTGGTTGCAACTTAGTACAGAACTGAAAGATATGGTTCAACAAATGCATGAACCTTTACTTGGCATTAAAAAATTACATTAATTAAGTAAGTACGTTTCTGTACAAAGTTGGAATCAACTTAAAGAAAACATTTGATAATTTTTATTGAACCTTCTTTTTATGTTGAATTTCTGTTTTCTAATTTATTTAGGTTCAAAGCTCTTCGATAAAAATATTATACTTTTTTAAAGTATTATTTTTAAGTTTTTTACATTTTTATACATTTTATGAGAGAACAAGGGACCAATAATCGACCCCGAAACGTCTCAATTTTTTATAAAAATCTTTTTTAAAAAATAATATTTTTATCGAAGAACCTAACCCCAGATAAATTTAGAAGAAAAAAAATCAACTTAAAGAATACAAGCACCCAAAATACAAAAACACTCAATGAAACAATAATGTTCTACGAAAAAAAAAAATGAGAGTACCTACAGACAATTATTATTAATAATTAAGTAAAGAATAATTTCTTCATATTTGATACTTAGGTAACCTGCACCGAATGAATTTTCCTAAAAAAAGTTTATTCCTGCAAATATACATCAGGGTCGTAATACCTACAATTTAAAAACCATTTTGGATTTACTACACAATTAAAGATTTTCTATCAAAGCTGAAGTTTTTACTTAAGAACACCCTATATTTGTTTTTGATAATTCTATTCTAGTTAAAAAATATGATTGTATACCGGGTGTCCCAGACTTAATTGACCAGGCCATATCTCATATGCAGGTTGAGATAATCGAGCCGAATAAAAGGCATATTATTATAATTTTTCAAGCTGTATAACATGACAGCATGAAAACAACCCCCACTCCAACATCCCCTAAGTTACAGCCCCCACCCTTTAAAAAATGAATAGCATCCTGTATATATTTTTGTATATTCAAAACCAGTATTCGATTCTCTATTCAGATGATTTTTCAGATTCAAAATTGGTTGAGAAATAACCAAGAAAAAGTTCATCAAGGTGGTCATGACTTTTTATCTGAACTTTCTCTGAATGACTTTAGCTGTCAAAATTTATCAATATTTAGTCATAGTTTTTAACAGGCAAGTGATAGTTATTATTATAATTAAAGTCCAAACAATTTATTTAATAATTCTGATTTATTGGGAAATTTTAAAAAATAAAACAAGAGACAAAGCACTTTATCATGAACCTTGATGATGACCGTGACCTGCTAATTAAAAACTATGACCAAAATATTGATAAATTTTGACAGCTAAAGTCATTCAGAGAAAGTTCAGATAAAAAGTCATGACCACCTTGATGAACTTTTTCTTGGTTATTTCTCAACCAATTTTGAATCTGAAAAATCATCTGAATAGAGAATCGAATACTGGTTTTGAATATACAAAAATATATACAGGATGCTATTCATTTTTTAAAGGGTGGGGGCTGTAACTTAGGGGATGTTGGAGTGGGGGTTGTTTTCATGCTGTCATGTTATACAGCTTGAAAAATTATAATAATATGCCTTTTATTCGGCTCGATTATTTCAACCTGTATATGAGATATGGCCTGGTCAATTAAGTCTGGGACACCCGGTAGAGCTAGGTACAATATGTGAAAAATTATTTATATTATTTATTTATTTAAATTATCGTGTCTCGACATCAGATGGCCATTGACACATTAACAGTACACTTACAATATTGTAATATTATACAAGAAGAGGGAGATTTGCATTTTAATTTACATTAGTTCTAATAAAATCTATATCATAAAGAATTGAAGCTGGCATTGATTCTTGGATCCATTTCTTATATTTCATGGTAGAGGTCTATATCTTGCAGGTATTCAATGAGACGTGGTATCTGGCTGGGGGAACTGAGGATTTCCCGTATGCACTGTGATAGGCATTTATTTTGCCGGCTTATCTCGTAGTGAGGGCAGTCTATAATTATGTGTTTAACGGTAAAGGGGTGGAAACATTTTCGACATACAGGTGGGTCCTCGGTAGCCACTAGGTGTTTGTGTGTTATCCGCGTGTGACCAATTCGCAGTCTTCTGATGACAATTTTTTCTCTTCTGCTCATAGACGGTAGTTCAACTGGTTTTACTGAGGGATGGATTTCCTGCAGCTTGGAGGGGATTGTATTCCAGTGGATTTGCCAAGAGATTCTCGTGGAGCGTTTAAAGTGGGCTTTGAGATCGGTATGGATTTGAACTCTTTCAGGAGTTGCGTTTGATGATGTGGTTTGTTTGGCCTCCTGGTCGGCTTTCTCGTTTCCAGGTATGCCGACATGTGATGGAATCCAAATTATAGTAATGGCTACTCCAAGGGAGGCAAGTTTATTGGAAGAGTCGTGGATGGCTGATACTAGGGGATGGTCTGTATAAATGTTGTTAATAGACTGGATGGCGGCAAGTGAATCTGTACATATGGCTACTTGCTTGTGGTCGGAAGTTAGTGAGTTCAAGGCTTGTTGGATAGCAAAAACTTCACCTGTGTGGACGCTGGAGAAAGACGGTAGAAGACTTGTTATGATGGCTCGGTCAGTAGAGGTGACTGCACAGCCTACGCCAGTTTCAGATTTGGAAGCATCCGTGTAGAGGATTTTATCAAAATGGAACGAGTTGATTAGAGTTAGGAAGGCTTGTTTTATCACTTCATGTGGAGTTTCAAGTTTGTTGTATCTGGTGAGGGAGGTGTTGATTTTTGGCAGTGACTTGTCCCAGGGCGAGAAAGAGGAAATAGGTTTTAAGGTTGTCTGGGTGAGGTCTATGTTGCGAAGAAGGGGGGAGAGAATTTGTGGTAGCGGTTGTGGCCTTGACTGATTAGGATTTGTGTGAGGGAAGTTTATTAGTGATGAAGCAGGATTTTGTTGATTAGCAGATATTCTGGCAAAGTATAGCAGTAGAATTTGCCGACGTATAAGCCATAAAGGTGGTTCATTAGCCTCACAGTAGAGACTTTCGGCAGGGCTGGAACGGTAGGCTCCTAGACAGATTCGCAGTGCTGTGTTTTGGACTGTATTGAGAGGTTTTAGGTCGGATTCTGTAGCTGACATGTATACGAAGCTGCCATAATCAAGTCTTGAGCGTATGAGGGACCTGTATATTCTCAACAGGACATCCTCATCGGCCCCCCACCGAAAGTGTGACAGGGTTTTGAGAATATTGAGTCTGCTCATGCAATCGGTTTTAATATTTTTGATGTGGTGTCTCCAGCTGAGTCTACTGTCGAAGGTCAGTCCAAGAATTTTGTGGTGGTCGACCACCGATAGGAGTTCCCCGTTGAGGGTTATCTGCGGTTATATTGAACGACGATTAATTAAATTAAAAACCAACACTTAATTCAATTTCCTTTTTTTAGAGTTAAAAAATAGTTAAATTTTATACATTACGACGACCCTTCATATACACCTACACAGAGAAAAATATTATTCTTGAGCCAATTCGATCATTTAATTGGCCAATTTTATTTAGGCCAAATAACATTCGATTACCATTACCAAAGAACTAATTGCGAAGACAAAATGTTAATTGAATTTTCAAATTTTGACAATTGGGCCTGTTGCGTATAGACTTACTGCCAAGAACTCAATTGTTCTATTTGTATAGTAAGTCACGCGGTTTGGAATTTGGATTAATTTAATTACTCGAAGGACCAGCGGGAAAATAATTAGGGGAGCAATTAAGGGGTATAATTTCTAGGATGATAATTATGCACCTACCTTAAATTTCCCATGTAGACAGCTTAGTGAGCTGTCATTGAGCTTTCATTTGGCGACCAGGGCCGAAGATACTATCGCGTCGCATAGCACTTGTGGATTGCAATGTAAACTCTTCTTGTTTACAGCACTTGGGGACAACCGAACGCGACGGCGGTTTATCTCATTCTCTTGGGTGAAGTGGTAAGTGGTAGGCACCCTCTGGCTGTATGCCCATAGGACATGGTCTCGCGCACCATGTTGTCACGTTCCTCTCCCCCCCCCCCCCCCCCCCCGTGCATAATTCAAAATAAGGAGGGAATTATATGGAAAAGGGAAACATGGGAACGGAACATACCGCCCACTAAAATTACAAAGTAATTTTCCGGAAAATTCGGAAAAACGTAAATACATTCTGGCACTTGCGCCTGCATTAATAATATGAAACATTAAAATAAAAATGACTCTGTTTAACTTACAGAAACAAATTGCATATGTACAGATGAATATATATGACACCGTCTACTGCGATGGTAGAGGGCATAGCTTGACCAAAGGTCGTCTTAGAATTCCGGTGGCGGTGGCCACAGAGGCAACGCGAGCAATCTGATCGGCTCCCGGATAGAGCTTGACTATTCGACCTAATCTCCATCGTAAGGGGGGTGTCTGATCATCCTTAATTAGAACGAGCGTCCCGATATCGATAGGTTCAAAACATTGTGTTTTGGCCCATTTGCCACGCTGATATAGATTATGTAAATATTCATTGCGCCATCGTGACCAAAAATCGTGGTGCAGACGTTGAACTAATTGCCAACGGGATAGGCGCGACAACCGTAGATGAGACAAATCAGGGTCGGGGGGAGCTGTCAAAGGCTCTAACGTAAGGAAATGCCTCGGTGAAAGAGTGCTGAGATCATTGGGATCCGCAGAGACACTGCATAACGGTCGAGAGTTGAGCAATGCTTCAACCTGTATGCATAGAGTGGACAACTCTTCGTAGGTGAGTATCTGGGTACCAATGACCCGTGACAAATGAGTCTTAACTGACTTAATGCCACTTTCTGCAAGTCCAGAGAAATGAGGAGCAGACGGGGGGTGAAATCGCCATTCAATAGCTTCACTTTCAACGGCATTCTTCATATTAGACACGAGTTCCTTATTACCGCCAACAAAATTTGTTCCGCAATCGCTGAATATTTGGGAGCATCGTCCCCTTCGAGCAATAAAACGCCTAAGCGCAGCGAGGAAGGCCTCCGCGGACAAGTCAGAGGCGACTTCGACGTGGAGGGCCTTGGTAGCAAAACAAACGAATATGCAGATATAAGCTTTCTGTGTCTTAGAACCACGACGGCGAGATAATAAAATGGAATAAGGACCACCATAATCAACTCCTACGACACTGAAAGCTTTAAGTTGGCTTACACGAAGCGATGGAAGATCACCCATAGGAGGGGCAGTGCAAGTAGGACGTGTACGGAAACAACGGTTGCATTTACTTAGCAAGCCGCGAATTACCTTTCGCGCCGAAAGCACCCAGAAATTCTGTTCAACCAAATACATCGTGGTGTTAACGCCTGAATGAGCATTCAGTTCGTGAATATTTCGAACTAACAATTCAGTGAGCCTGTGTTTACCCGGTAAAAGAGCAGGGCGTTTGGTCTCAAAGGGCAAAGTTGCGTTTACCAAACGACCTCCCACTCTAAGGATTCCGTTGTCACCAATAAAAGAGGATAACCTCTGCAAATATTTTGGGACAGAGGACCCCTGTCGAATCTGAGCAATTTCAGATTGAAAGGCGACTGATTGCACAGTCTTAACCATAATCAGCAAAGAATGATGCAATTCGGAATAGGTCAACGCTCCGTGCCTCCTACAAGAGTTTGTACAATTGTAAATAAAGCGGAAGCAATAAGCAAGAACACGCTGAATCTTAGTTAGAGAGGATACACGAACAAGAAGGTCATCAATTTCCGTCGGAATAACTTCTGTTAGGAGGGAGATGGTCTTAATTTCTTCTTGGGCATCTTGGATATCATTAGAATTTGAAAAATCTGACGGCCACATTGAAGGCGGTTGGCTGAGCCACTGGGGACCCGCCCACCAAAGCGAGCATGACAACATCCCTTCGGGAAGGAGACCTCGCGAGGCCGGATCAGCGGGATTATCAGCTGATGGAACATGGCGCCATCGATCAAGAGGGACAACATCTTGTATGTGACTCACCCTATTGGCCACAAATGTTTTCCATTTGTGTGGGGATGATCGTATCCATGATAGAGCAACGGTAGAGTCACTCCATGCGGTAACGTGATTGATCATTAGGCGATCATTAAACGTGGTAAGAATGAAGGATACTACATCCGACAATAAAGACGCGGCACATAACTCGAGGCGTGGAATCGATATCCTTTTGAGGGGAGCGACCTTTGATTTGGCCATTATCAACGAAACTTGAATATTACCATAATTGTCCACAAAACGGAAGTATGTTACACAAGCGTAACCAGCCTCAGAGGCATCGCAGAAAGCGTGTAGTTGGCATTCCACGAAAGTAGCAGGCTTTAAACATCTGGGTATTTTCACATGGCTTAGCTTCGATAGTAAAGCCTTATAAGCTTGCCATTGTGAGCAAATATCAACGGGTGGAGGATCATCCCAATCTAAGCCCAAAGCCCAAAGACGTTGGATCAAATGCTTAGCAAAGAATGTAACTGGAGAGAGAAACCCAAGGGGGTCATAAATTCGGGCAATTTCCGAAAGAATCGATCGCTTGGAGCAGTCAGTATTGATTGGGTTGACACTAAAAGAAAATGAGTCCGAACTAGTTTGCCATTGAAGGCCTAGAATCTTAACCACCGATTCTGACTCCGGATCGAAGTCAGATGCTTGTGTCTGACGATGCATTTCGGGGATCCCACTCAACACCTCTGAGTGATTAGATGCCCACTTTCGCAATTCAAAACATCCAAGCTTTAATAGCTGGATCAATTGATCCCGCATTTCTATAGTAGAAGCAAGATCGTCAGCACCTAAAGCAAAATCGTCAACGTAAAGGTTGAGATTTATAGCTTCGGCGGCGAGGGGGAATTGATCCTGGCCCTCATGAGCCAGCTGGAGTAAGCATCGGATAGCCAGATAAGGACTGCTAGAGACGCCATTTATGTAACAGTACACAAAATGTATGTCTCTATTTATTGATTATGAATAAAACACTAATGTTTTATAAAATTCTACTGTATATTGATCGATGATAGAAACGTTACACGTGTTTCGCTACTTTTCATGTAGCATCTTCAGACGTAAATAAAATTATTGATACAGTAACATAGCAACAGTATTACCTAAGTGATCATGAAACAAGTAACTAGATTTAAATGAATTTTTAAGAGAACTAACTAGATCATAATGTATTTCTTCAGAATCTTCTTAGTTGTTGATATCAAGAAGAAAATCAAGTAGTGGAGAACGATATGTGTCTAGCTGTTCATTTATTACTGTGTATTGTTGATTATGTAAATGTCTGTGGATCTCTAGAGATTCAAGAAAATTTAATTTAAAATAATGATCACAATGATGTAGTAATTCAATTTTGTTGTTTGCTGTTAGAGTGTGATTGTTTTCTATTAAGTGTTTTGCAAAATTTGATCTTTCTGGATGCTTGAGTCTGTAAGAGTTTAGGTGTTCGTTGTATCTAATTTCTAGATTTCTACAAGTCTGTCCTATATAAACTGAATTACAATGAGAACAGTTTAATCGATAAATTCCAGGCTTCTGTAATTTAGATAACTTTTCCTTTGCATTCAGCAATATAGAACCATTACTCATAAAAGATTTGAATGAAATATTAAATGTAGTGGTGTTAGAAATTATCCTTGATATTTGTGTTGAAACGTTTCCAAAGTACGTTAGTGATGAATATTTTCTGATTTCATTGTTTTGTTGAGGATAAATGAGGTTTATGGCTAATTTGTGTTGTTTTTTGTGTAATAAGTCGTCTATTAATGTTTTTCGATAACCATTCTCTTTTGCAATTTGTTTGATAATAGAAATTTCTCTGTTGAAGTTGTTTACTGACATTGGTATCGTGACAGCTCTGTGTATCATTGAATTATATGCTGAAAGTTTGTGTGAAATTGGATGATTTGAATCGTATGGTATTGTCATATTTGTATGTGTTGGTTTTCTATAGACAGAAAAGTCAAACTGATTATTCAATCTCGTGATAGACAAGTCTAAAAAGTTTATAGAATTATTTTCCTCACATTCTACAGTAAACCTAATATTTGGATGTAAGCTATTGATGAAATTAAGAAAGTTATCTAATTGTCTAGAGGAACCTACAAAACAAGAAAGAATATCGTCTACATACCTAAACCAAAACTTGATGCTATCTGCTTTGTCTGAGTGAAAGATTTTCTTTTCAAGATTATTCATGAAAATATCTGCTAAAATCGGAGAAATTGGACTACCCATTGGAAGGCCTTCATTTTGAAGGTAGAACTTATTATCAAAGGAAAAGTAATTTTGGGATATACAAACATTGAATAAATCCATTACTTCAGAGATGTAGTCTGGTAGAAGATTGTTGGATTCTAATAAGTTTTGGAGCATGGGTAAAACTTCTCGTGGAGGAATTGAAGAAAACATGCTCTTAACATCAAAGGAAACTAATTTGCCATTGTGTGGAACAGATTGTTGTTTAAGTTTTTGAATTAAGTCTAGTGAATTTTTGACGGTATATTTTGAAGTGTAATTAAAATTTTTTAAGATTGTGTTGAGTTTCGCTGAAAGTTTATTATTTGGAACGTTAATGTATGAAACAACAGGTCTGATGGGTTGAAGTGGTTTATGTAGTTTGATGGTGCCGTATAATTTTGGAGCTTGAGGATTCTTTATGATGAGACTATGTTGTTCTGGTTTATTGAAAACTAAATCTGATTTATGAATAGTTTCTCTAGTTTTGTTTTGAAATTGTTTTGTGGGATCTCTGGGTAACTGAATTAAATTTTCAGTATTTATAAATTCGTAGATTTTATGTTTGTAACTGTCATGAGAGAGTATTAGTATGAGAAGTGTTACCTTTGTCTGCTTTTGTTAAAATTTAATTATTTTCTGAAATTTTAGTTTTTATAGATGTCAATATGGAAGTGTCATTATAATATTTTTGATTGTTGATTCTAGTGTTTTCGAGTTTCTTAATCAGTTTTGTGATTTGTAGTTTCTCGTATGTAAATTTATGTGAGCGTAATGCTAATTCTGATTCTGTAATCAAAATTTCTTTTACTTTAGTTGTAAATTTAGGTGTAATGTTGTATTGAAGACCTTTATTCAGAAAAGCTATTTCTTTGTCTGTGAATTGAGTGTTTGATAAATTTTGAAAACGAGGAAAGAAATTATGAGTTGTTTCGTTTTGTTCTTGAGTGTTATTGGTGTTACTGTAAGTTATTCTTTGTCTTTTTAGTTGGTTTAATTTGTTGATTTGTTTCATGTATTTTTTGTGCTTAATGTAACTAACAGTCTCTCTAATGTTATCATCTATGATGTCAAATTGTATTGGGTGTAGTTTGTGTGTTAATTCTGAATGGAGTACCTTAATATTGATGTGTAGATTGTCTCGAATTTTGTACCATCTCTTGACTTCCTCCTTGAGCCAACAACATCTAGCTTTTTTCAATGCTTTCTGACAACTCGTTGACGTAGATCTGGATGTCACATTGATGTATTTTGGAGTCAATTTCTGTCGCAGGCATTCTTGGTTGAACCAAATATTCTGGCTAACTTCTGCTCGTTTTATCAATAACTTTTTGTATATTTGGGTTTGTTCTTCTGTCGAAGAGTTTTTCATAAAATTTATGTTTTCAACCCTTACTTCGTAGAATCTCTGCATATTTATTGATTATGAATAAAACACTAATGTTTTATAAAATTCTACTGTATATTGATCGATGATAGAAACGTTACACGTGTTTCGCTACTTTTCATGTAGCATCTTCAGACGTAAATAAAATTATTGATACAGTAACATAGCAACAGTATTACCTAAGTGATCATGAAACAAGTAACTAGATTTAAATGAATTTTTAAGAGAACTAACTAGATCATAATGTATTTCTTCAGAATCTTCTTAGTTGTTGATATCAAGAAGAAAATCAAGTAGTGGAGAACGATATGTGTCTAGCTGTTCATTTATTACTGTGTATTGTTGATTATGTAAATGTCTGTGGATCTCTAGAGATTCAAGAAAATTTAATTTAAAATAATGATCACAATGATGTAGTAATTCAATTTTGTTGTTTGCTGTTAGAGTGTGATTGTTTTCTATTAAGTGTTTTGCAAAATTTGATCTTTCTGGATGCTTGAGTCTGTAAGAGTTTAGGTGTTCGTTGTATCTAATTTCTAGATTTCTACAAGTCTGTCCTATATAAACTGAATTACAATGAGAACAGTTTAATCGATAAATTCCAGGTTTCTGTAATTTAGATAACTTTTCCTTTGCATTCAGCAATATAGAACCATTACTCATAAAAGATTTGAATGAAATATTAAATGTAGTGGTGTTAGAAATTATCCTTGATATTTGTGTTGAAACGTTTCCAAAGTACGTTAGTGATGAATATTTTCTGATTTCATTGTTTTGTTGAGGATAAATGAGGTTTATGGCTAATTTGTGTTGTTTTTTGTGTAATAAGTCGTCTATTAATGTTTTTCGATAACCATTCTCTTTTGCAATTTGTTTGATAATAGAAATTTCTCTGTTGAAGTTGTTTACTGACATTGGTATCGTGACAGCTCTGTGTATCATTGAATTATATGCTGAAAGTTTGTGTGAAATTGGATGATTTGAATCGTATGGTATTGTCATATTTGTATGTGTTGGTTTTCTATAGACAGAAAAGTCAAACTGATTATTCAATCTCGTGATAGACAAGTCTAAAAAGTTTATAGAATTATTTTCTTCACATTCTACAGTAAACCTAATATTTGGATGTAAGCTATTGATGAAATTAAGAAAGTTATCTAATTGTCTAGAGGAACCTACAAAACAAGAAAGAATATCGTCTACATACCTAAACCAAAACTTGATGCTATCTGCTTTGTCTGAGTGAAAGATTTTCTTTTCAAGATTATTCATGAAAATATCTGCTAAAATCGGAGAAATTGGACTACCCATTGGAAGGCCTTCATTTTGAAGGTAGAACTTATTATCAAAGGAAAAGTAATTTTGGGATATACAAACATTGAATAAATCCATTACTTCAGAGATGTAGTCTGGTAGAAGATTGTTGGATTCTAATAAGTTTTGGAGCATGGGTAAAACTTCTCGTGGAGGAATTGAAGAAAACATGCTCTTAACATCAAAGGAAACTAATTTGCCATTGTGTGGAACAGATTGTTGTTTAAGTTTTTGAATTAAGTCTAGTGAATTTTTGACGGTATATTTTGAAGTGTAATTAAAATTTTTTAAGATTGTGTTGAGTTTCGCTGAAAGTTTATTATTTGGAACGTTAATGTATGAAACAATAGGTCTGATGGGTTGAAGTGGTTTATGTAGTTTGATGGTGCCGTATAATTTTGGAGCTTGAGGATTCTTTATGATGAGACTATGTTGTTCTGGTTTATTGAAAACTAAATCTGATTTATGAATAGTTTCTCTAGTTTTGTTTTGAAATTGTTTTGTGGGATCTCTGGGTAACTGAATTAAATTTTCAGTATTTATAAATTCGTAGATTTTATGTTTGTAACTGTCATGAGAGAGTATTAGTATGAGAAGTGTTACCTTTGTCTGCTTTTGTTAAAATTTAATTATTTTCTGAAATTTTAGTTTTTATAGATGTCAATATGGAAGTGTCATTATAATATTTTTGATTGTTGATTCTAGTGTTTTCGAGTTTCTTAATCAGTTTTGTGATTTGTAGTTTCTCGTATGTAAATTTATGTGAGCGTAATGCTAATTCTGATTCTGTAATCAAAATTTCTTTTACTTTAGTTGTAAATTTAGGTGTAATGTTGTATTGAAGACCTTTATTCAGAAAAGCTATTTCTTTGTCTGTGAATTGAGTGTTTGATAAATTTTGAAAACGAGGAAAGAAATTATGAGTTGTTTCGTTTTGTTCTTGAGTGTTATTGGTGTTACTGTAAGTTATTCTTTGTCTTTTTAGTTGGTTTAATTTGTTGATTTGTTTCATGTATTTTTTGTGCTTAATGTAACTAACAGTCTCTCTAATGTTATCATCTATGATGTCAAATTGTATTGGGTGTAGTTTGTGTGTTAATTCTGAATGGAGTACCTTAATATTGATGTGTAGATTGTCTCGAATTTTGTACCATCTCTTGACTTCCTCCTTGAGCCAACAACATCTAGCTTTTTTCAATGCTTTCTGACAACTCGTTGACGTAGATCTGGATGTCACATTGATGTATTTTGGAGTCAATTTCTGTCGCAGGCATTCTTGGTTGAACCAAATATTCTGGCTAACTTCTGCTCGTTTTATCAATAACTTTTTGTATATTTGGGTTTGTTCTTCTGTCGAAGAGTTTTTCATAAAATTTATGTTTTCAACCCTTACTTCGTAGAATCTCTGCATATTTATTGATTATGAATAAAACACTAATGTTTTATAAAATTCTACTGTATATTGATCGATGATAGAAACGTTACACGTGTTTCGCTACTTTTCATGTAGCATCTTCAGACGTAAATAAAATTATTGATACAGTAACATAGCAACAGTATTACCTAAGTGATCATGAAACAAGTAACTAGATTTAAATGAATTTTTAAGAGAACTAACTAGATCATAATGTATTTCTTCAGAATCTTCTTAGTTGTTGATATCAAGAAGAAAATCAAGTAGTGGAGAACGATATGTGTCTAGCTGTTCATTTATTACTGTGTATTGTTGATTATGTAAATGTCTGTGGATCTCTAGAGATTCAAGAAAATTTAATTTAAAATAATGATCACAATGATGTAGTAATTCAATTTTGTTGTTTGCTGTTAGAGTGTGATTGTTTTCTATTAAGTGTTTTGCAAAATTTGATCTTTCTGGATGCTTGAGTCTGTAAGAGTTTAGGTGTTCGTTGTATCTAATTTCTAGATTTCTACAAGTCTGTCCTATATAAACTGAATTACAATGAGAACAGTTTAATCGATAAATTCCAGGTTTCTGTAATTTAGATAACTTTTCCTTTGCATTCAGCAATATAGAACCATTACTCATAAAAGATTTGAATGAAATATTAAATGTAGTGGTGTTAGAAATTATCCTTGATATTTGTGTTGAAACGTTTCCAAAGTACGTTAGTGATGAATATTTTCTGATTTCATTGTTTTGTTGAGGATAAATGAGGTTTATGGCTAATTTGTGTTGTTTTTTGTGTAATAAGTCGTCTATTAATGTTTTTCGATAACCATTCTCTTTTGCAATTTGTTTGATAATAGAAATTTCTCTGTTGAAGTTGTTTACTGACATTGGTATCGTGACAGCTCTGTGTATCATTGAATTATATGCTGAAAGTTTGTGTGAAATTGGATGATTTGAATCGTATGGTATTGTCATATTTGTATGTGTTGGTTTTCTATAGACAGAAAAGTCAAACTGATTATTCAATCTCGTGATAGACAAGTCTAAAAAGTTTATAGAATTATTTTCCTCACATTCTACAGTAAACCTAATATTTGGATGTAAGCTATTGATGAAATTAAGAAAGTTATCTAATTGTCTAGAGGAACCTACAAAACAAGAAAGAATATCGTCTACATACCTAAACCAAAACTTGATGCTATCTGCTTTGTCTGAGTGAAAGATTTTCTTTTCAAGATTATTCATGAAAATATCTGCTAAAATCGGAGAAATTGGACTACCCATTGGAAGGCCTTCATTTTGAAGGTAGAACTTATTATCAAAGGAAAAGTAATTTTGGGATATACAAACATTGAATAAATCCATTACTTCAGAGATGTAGTCTGGTAGAAGATTGTTGGATTCTAATAAGTTTTGGAGCATGGGTAAAACTTCTCGTGGAGGAATTGAAGAAAACATGCTCTTAACATCAAAGGAAACTAATTTGCCATTGTGTGGAACAGATTGTTGTTTAAGTTTTTGAATTAAGTCTAGTGAATTTTTGACGGTATATTTTGAAGTGTAATTAAAATTTTTTAAGATTGTGTTGAGTTTCGCTGAAAGTTTATTATTTGGAACGTTAATGTATGAAACAATAGGTCTGATGGGTTGAAGTGGTTTATGTAGTTTGATGGTGCCGTATAATTTTGGAGCTTGAGGATTCTTTATGATGAGACTATGTTGTTCTGGTTTATTGAAAACTAAATCTGATTTATGAATAGTTTCTCTAGTTTTGTTTTGAAATTGTTTTGTGGGATCTCTGGGTAACTGAATTAAATTTTCAGTATTTATAAATTCGTAGATTTTATGTTTGTAACTGTCATGAGAGAGTATTAGTATGAGAAGTGTTACCTTTGTCTGCTTTTGTTAAAATTTAATTATTTTCTGAAATTTTAGTTTTTATAGATGTCAATATGGAAGTGTCATTATAATATTTTTGATTGTTGATTCTAGTGTTTTCGAGTTTCTTAATCAGTTTTGTGATTTGTAGTTTCTCGTATGTAAATTTATATGAGCGTAATGCTAATTCTGATTCTGTAATCAAAATTTCTTTTACTTTAGTTGTAAATTTAGGTGTAATGTTGTATTGAAGACCTTTATTCAGAAAAGCTATTTCTTTGTCTGTGAATTGAGTGTTTGATAAATTTTGAAAACGAGGAAAGAAATTATGAGTTGTTTCGTTTTGTTCTTGAGTGTTATTGGTGTTACTGTAAGTTATTCTTTGTCTTTTTAGTTGGTTTAATTTGTTGATTTGTTTCATGTATTTTTTGTGCTTAATGTAACTAACAGTCTCTCTAATGTTATCATCTATGATGTCAAATTGTATTGGGTGTAGTTTGTGTGTTAATTCTGAATGGAGTACCTTAATATTGATGTGTAGATTGTCTCGAATTTTGTACCATCTCTTGACTTCCTCCTTGAGCCAACAACATCTAGCTTTTTTCAATGCTTTCTGACAACTCGTTGACGTAGATCTGGATGTCACATTGATGTATTTCGTTAACTCTTCGACAGAAGAACAAACCCAAATATACAAAAAGTTATTGATAAAACGAGCAGAAGTTAGCCAGAATATTTGGTTCAACCAAGAATGCCTGCGACAGAAATTGACTCCAAAATACATCAATGTGACATCCAGATCTACGTCAACGAGTTGTCAGAAAGCATTGAAAAAAGCTAGATGTTGTTGGCTCAAGGAGGAAGTCAAGAGATGGTACAAAATTCGAGACAATCTACACATCAATATTAAGGTACTCCATTCAGAATTAACACACAAACTACACCCAATACAATTTGACATCATAGATGATAACATTAGAGAGACTGTTAGTTACATTAAGCACAAAAAATACATGAAACAAATCAACAAATTAAACCAACTAAAAAGACAAAGAATAACTTACAGTAACACCAATAACACTCAAGAACAAAACGAAACAACTCATAATTTCTTTCCTCGTTTTCAAAATTTATCAAACACTCAATTCACAGACAAAGAAATAGCTTTTCTGAATAAAGGTCTTCAATACAACATTACACCTAAATTTACAACTAAAGTAAAAGAAATTTTGATTACAGAATCAGAATTAGCATTACGCTCACATAAATTTACATACGAGAAACTACAAATCACAAAACTGATTAAGAAACTCGAAAACACTAGAATCAACAATCAAAAATATTATAATGACACTTCCATATTGACATCTATAAAAACTAAAATTTCAGAAAATAATTAAATTTTAACAAAAGCAGACAAAGGTAACACTTCTCATACTAATACTCTCTCATGACAGTTACAAACATAAAATCTACGAATTTATAAATACTGAAAATTTAATTCAGTTACCCAGAGATCCCACAAAACAATTTCAAAACAAAACTAGAGAAACTATTCATAAATCAGATTTAGTTTTCAATAAACCAGAACAACATAGTCTCATCATAAAGAATCCTCAAGCTCCAAAATTATACGGCACCATCAAACTACATAAACCACTTCAACCCATCAGACCTGTTGTTTCATACATTAACGTTCCAAATAATAAACTTTCAGCGAAACTCAACACAATCTTAAAAAATTTTAATTACACTTCAAAATATACCGTCAAAAATTCACTAGACTTAATTCAAAAACTTAAACAACAATCTGTTCCACACAATGGCAAATTAGTTTCCTTTGATGTTAAGAGCATGTTTTCTTCAATTCCTCCACGAGAAGTTTTACCCATGCTCCAAAACTTATTAGAATCCAACAATCTTCTACCAGACTACATCTCTGAAGTAATGGATTTATTCAATGTTTGTATATCCCAAAATTACTTTTCCTTTGATAATAAGTTCTACCTTCAAAATGAAGGCCTTCCAATGGGTAGTCCAATTTCTCCGATTTTAGCAGATATTTTCATGAATAATCTTGAAAAGAAAATCTTTCACTCAGACAAAGCAGATAGCATCAAGTTGCAGATAGCATCAAGTTTTGGTTTAGGTATTGTAATGGTCCAAAGGGGGGGAGCCTGTAAATTGGTTTTGAATTTTTTTTAACAGAGAAATAAATAAACGGACCAACCGGTCAGTCAATAATAAAACGAGGGTTTAAATAATTTAAAGGTAACTCAAATATTCTCTGTCCTACATTAGCAACAATGTTGCATGCCTGTTAAGTTTACAAGGGGGAGATAAGGCCGACTAAGGACTCCAGACTGGAGACGAGCCATTAACACCGACGGGGCGGTAAGGGAGGAAAGAATGCACATTAACCACGGCTGGGAAGAAAAACAAAATCCAAGTCCCACGCCCGAGCTGGGGTTGTCATGAAGCAGTAGACCAGGTAAATTAGACATCGGACGGCGGAGTTTTACCAAGAAAAGGGTTTAGCTGAGTAATTGTAGGAACCGCCGATAAATAGCAGCGAATCGCGGGCACCGAGATACTACGTGGTAGACTCTGTTCGCGAGCACCTTCACGCTAGTCGTCGTTCCGTTTTATTTTATTTTAGTTTTCGCTATTTTTTTTTGGACTTAGAATAATTCTCACTAATTTTCGACTTAGAAGAATTTCTAGGATACTACGTGGTAGACTCTGTTCGCGAGCACCTTCACGCTAGTCGTCGTTCCGTTTTATTTTATTTTATTTTTCGCTATTTTTTTTTGGACTTAGAATAATTCTCACTAATTTTCGACTTAGAAGAATTTCTAGGACACTCCGTGGTAGACTCTGTTCGCGAGCACCTTCACGCCAGTCGTCGTCCCGTTTTATTTTATTTTATTTTTCACTATTTTTTCGACTTAGAAGAATTTTCACTATTTTTTTGACTTAGAAGAATTTCTAAATAAGAACGACATAAGAGACTACCTGTTAGACTTTTGTCACAAGCACGTTCGCGCCCGGTAGGTGTTTTCCCATTTATTTTATTTCAATTTCCCATTTATTTTATTTCAATTTTCCCTATTTAAAAAGTAAGAAAAGACTAGGCATATTTTCGTCGAACAAGTGTAGACTTTGACAGTTAGGGATCAGAAGGATTGAGAGAGAACAGGTTTGCCGGCAGCCCATTACTGGGAGTACGCTTACCTGGCAATTGCATATTGTTCTGGCAGCCCATGATTGGGAGTACGCTCAATTTGTAATTGTCTTTTTCTTTCCTGATACACTACTTTTTGGTCGATTGTAGTCGCGGCAGCCCATGACTGGGAGTACCTTCTATAATCGAGCAAAGTGTAGATTTTCCAATAAAATACCCAAATTTATTAAATCAATATTTTGACAGTTAGGGATCAGACGGATCGAGAGAGAACAGGTTTGCCGGCAGCCCATTATTGGGAGTACGCTTACCTGGCAATTGCGGATTGTTCTGGCAGCCCATTATTGGGAGTACGCTCAATCTGTAATTGTCTCTTTCTTTCCTTACACTACTACCTTTTGGTCGATTTTAGTCGCGGCAGCCCATTACTGGGAGTACCTTCTATAATCGAACAAAGTGTAGACTAACAAGTCCGTCATTCGTAACTTTGCATCATTTATTAAAAATAATAAATCCCCTTTGAGTTCTCGCCATTTGTTTCACGAGTGTAAATCCATTATTCGTTTAAAAGTTAAATCTTTTATCAAGCATGTGCCCCGGTTCGGCACTTCAGGTTCAACCACCCCGAGTGCCAGATGTCATCTCCCATACGTTAGATTATTCTTCTTCGACCTAGTTGCAAATTTCCGTATGTTCAGTGGCGTACCAAATCACTCCCTGCTCGCCTTTGTATCGATGGGTCCGATTTTCCCACGACGACTTTTCTCTGGGGGCGGAAGCTCGAATTTCTGGTTTATTTGTGAGTTGTCCCGTTCCTGTCAACCCGAAAATTTAACGCCTTGATTCTCTCCCCGTTGTTGGTTGTAGCCCTTCCCCACAAACCCAAATACCTCTGGGATCTTTTTTGTCACATGCGAGGCTGCAGAGCGCCTTGAGATTGTGAAAAGAAAGACCCATCGAGCTCATCGGTCATCTGGTAGCACACCTGAACCATGCGGCTGCTGTTGGGAGCGCTGAGATTGGCAGGAAGTCTATCATTGACTAGTAATCCTTTCCCCGCACTACCGAATGCTTCTGGAATCTTTTTTGTCACATGCGAGGCTGCAGAGCGCCTTGAGATTGTGGAAAGAAAGATCCATCGAGCGCATTGGTCATCTGGTAGCACCCCTGAACCATGCGGCTGCTGTTGGGAGCGCTGAGATTGGCAGGAAGTCTATCAGTGACTAACCTCCTTTTCCCTACACTACCGAATACTTCTGGGATCCTTTTTTTCACATGCGAGGCTGCAGAGCGCCTTGAGATTGTGGAAAGGAACCCATGGAGTTCTTAGGTCACCTGGTAACTTTCTCGAACCATGCGGTTGCCGCTGAGCGCACTGAGATTGGCGAGAGAGTTATCACTACCTGGTAGTTATTCCCCTAAACAAAAATCCGTCCCTCATAAGAACCTTGGATCGCTATTAAACATTTCTAAAAGACTTGATTTTCGCCCTTAGGTCTTATTTAATAATCTGAGTAATCAAACCCAGGAAATTCTCTTCAGCCCTACAAGAACGAGTTCTACCCGAAATCTCCCTGTTATTTAAATCTCTTGCTTATAAACTCGAACCCACTCTGAGAGTTTTATTTATATTAGTAATAGTTATCCGTTCATTTGGTTGTGGTAAATTATGATAAGGTAATGAATTAGAATCCCCGAAATCCAATCGACTATTTTCCGCAAGGTTTTACCCAATATTATAATAATACGCAATTTCGCAATTTATCTTGCCACCCTGAACTAAAACTATAACTTGAGGAAGATTGTCTTCATAATATTAATTTTTAACTTCGACTGTGTATTTATAAATTCAGCCGCGCCCCCCTGCACCCTCTTCCATTTCGCATCCCGCCGCCTGACGCCTGTGGACTCCTTCAGTAAACAGGTGCGGTTGGCGATACCGTTATTCCCGTCACAAAACACCCCTACAGACAGAGAGGGCACGTTCCTGACCTACTAGGAGATATCGCATCACTCAGTCGACCTTGCCGTCGCAGACTGGCTTAAAGCTGATTTCAGTGCACTGGTGTTAAATAACTCACAGGAGTGTGTTCCTCTAAGGAAGAACCACTTCGGACGAGATCATGTTCGCCTACCTGAAGGAAATCTTACGGGATTTTCCAATGGCAGATAACCTAGGACTGGCGAGGGAATAGCGTTGCCCCACAGTATCCATCGACGGTTACTTCCGCTGGTTTACGATTACATGACGTCGTTCGTTTGACCAATCACAACAATTTCTAAATTTGCTGGATTAGCTTGAGGCGAAAGTTTGCGACTGATTATCCTGGATCAAGAATCCACTCCCCGCTAAATAAATTGAGTGGATCTTTTTCCTAGGACATAGCCGAATTTTACCGGTTGGATCGCTGGCATTAGGAATGATAGTTTGTTCAATGCACATTAGCATTTCCTTAGATTCAATCGGGCTTGCTCTGCGTGAACCAGTTCAAGCTTCCAAATGCTAACTTGCGTTCACTGGGGTAAGCGGGACAGGGGTGCTCTAAGCCAAGCCAAGTGTGCTGCTTAGAGTGGGTAATTTTAAAATGCGGGAAAAATGTCAGCATCCGGCGTTGTCACGTTAGAATAGCCCTTCTATACTCCTCATACTTTGAACGTTCTTGAGTTACTCATCTCTTTAATTCACCTACACAATGTTGTCGGGTCCCAACCTATTCTAGAAGATCAGAGGCCAATTTTCTAGTTTGAATTTATTAAAAAGTAGTTCGAATCACCCTAGTGGTCGAGAGGTCTATTTTCTCGATTCTTGAAGGGGGTGGACCTCCCGAACTCTTACAGTGGTGCCGTGACCAGGATAAAAGTCATTAAAGGGAGGATTTATAGAAGGGAGGCTGATTTCGTTGGGAGCACCTTAGAGGTTTAGGCTAGGGGAGTATCCCGAACCAATATTACTTGTCCCATGGATCAATGGCTAGAGTTCCACCGTCTGGTGCTCGGCGAACAAATTAAATAAATAAATATAGGGAAGCATCTGGGAAGGGGGGAGGAGAAAACTACTTGGGATGGGAGTGACGTTTCGCCCTCTTGACAGCACGCTGACAAGAAGTGTGAAACGTCAGGGGGCGCCTGTAATGGTCCAAAGGGGGGGAGCCTGTAAATTGGTTTTGAATTTTTTTTAACAGAGAAATAAATAAACGGACCAACCGGTCAGTCAATAATAAAACGAGGGTTTAAATAATTTAAAGGTAACTCAAATATTCTCTGTCCTACATTAGCAACAATGTTGCATGCCTGTTAAGTTTACAAGGGGGAGATAAGGCCGACTAAGGACTCCAGACTGGAGACGAGCCATTAACACCGACGGGGCGGTAAGGGAGGAAAGAATGCACATTAACCACGGCTGGGAAGAAAAACAAAATCCAAGTCCCACGCCCGAGCTGGGGTTGTCATGAAGCAGTAGACCAGGTAAATTAGACATCGGACGGCGGAGTTTTACCAAGAAAAGGGTTTAGCTGAGTAATTGTAGGAACCGCCGATAAATAGCAGCGAATCGCGGGCACCGAGATACTACGTGGTAGACTCTGTTCGCGAGCACCTTCACGCTAGTCGTCGTTCCGTTTTATTTTATTTTATTTTTCGCTATTTTTTTTTGGACTTAGAATAATTCTCACTAATTTTCGACTTAGAAGAATTTCTAGGATACTACGTGGTAGACTCTGTTCGCGAGCACCTTCACGCTAGTCGTCGTTCCGTTTTATTTTATTTTATTTTTCGCTATTTTTTTTTTGGACTTAGAATAATTCTCACTAATTTTCGACTTAGAAGAATTTCTAGGACACTCCGTGGTAGACTCTGTTCGCGAGCACCTTCACGCCAGTCGTCGTCCCGTTTTATTTTATTTTATTTTTCACTATTTTTTCGACTTAGAAGAATTTTCACTATTTTTTTGACTTAGAAGAATTTCTAAATAAGAACGACATAAGAGACTACCTGTTAGACTTTTGTCACAAGCACGTTCGCGCCCGGTAGGTGTTTTCCCATTTATTTTATTTCAATTTCCCATTTATTTTATTTCAATTTTCCCTATTTAAAAAGTAAGAAAAGACTAGGCATATTTTCGTCGAACAAGTGTAGACTTTGACAGTTAGGGATCAGAAGGATTGAGAGAGAACAGGTTTGCCGGCAGCCCATTACTGGGAGTACGCTTACCTGGCAATTGCATATTGTTCTGGCAGCCCATGATTGGGAGTACGCTCAATTTGTAATTGTCTTTTTCTTTCCTGATACACTACTTTTTGGTCGATTGTAGTCGCGGCAGCCCATGACTGGGAGTACCTTCTATAATCGAGCAAAGTGTAGATTTTCCAATAAAATACCCAAATTTATTAAATCAATATTTTGACAGTTAGGGATCAGACGGATCGAGAGAGAACAGGTTTGCCGGCAGCCCATTATTGGGAGTACGCTTACCTGGCAATTGCGGATTGTTCTGGCAGCCCATTATTGGGAGTACGCTCAATCTGTAATTGTCTCTTTCTTTCCTTACACTACTACCTTTTGGTCGATTTTAGTCGCGGCAGCCCATTACTGGGAGTACCTTCTATAATCGAACAAAGTGTAGACTAACAAGTCCGTCATTCGTAACTTTGCATCATTTATTAAAAATAATAAATCCCCTTTGAGTTCTCGCCATTTGTTTCACGAGTGTAAATCCATTATTCGTTTAAAAGTTAAATCTTTTATCAAGCATGTGCCCCGGTTCGGCACTTCAGGTTCAACCACCCCGAGTGCCAGATGTCATCTCCCATACGTTAGATTATTCTTCTTCGACCTAGTTGCAAATTTCCGTATGTTCAGTGGCGTACCAAATCACTCCCTGCTCGCCTTTGTATCGATGGGTCCGATTTTCCCACGACGACTTTTCTCTGGGGGCGGAAGCTCGAATTTCTGGTTTATTTGTGAGTTGTCCCGTTCCTGTCAACCCGAAAATTTAACGCCTTGATTCTCTCCCCGTTGTTGGTTGTAGCCCTTCCCCACAAACCCAAATACCTCTGGGATCTTTTTTGTCACATGCGAGGCTGCAGAGCGCCTTGAGATTGTGAAAAGAAAGACCCATCGAGCTCATCGGTCATCTGGTAGCACACCTGAACCATGCGGCTGCTGTTGGGAGCGCTGAGATTGGCAGGAAGTCTATCATTGACTAGTAATCCTTTCCCCGCACTACCGAATGCTTCTGGAATCTTTTTTGTCACATGCGAGGCTGCAGAGCGCCTTGAGATTGTGGAAAGAAAGATCCATCGAGCGCATTGGTCATCTGGTAGCACCCCTGAACCATGCGGCTGCTGTTGGGAGCGCTGAGATTGGCAGGAAGTCTATCAGTGACTAACCTCCTTTTCCCTACACTACCGAATACTTCTGGGATCCTTTTTTTCACATGCGAGGCTGCAGAGCGCCTTGAGATTGTGGAAAGGAACCCATGGAGTTCTTAGGTCACCTGGTAACTTTCTCGAACCATGCGGTTGCCGCTGAGCGCACTGAGATTGGCGAGAGAGTTATCACTACCTGGTAGTTATTCCCCTAAACAAAAATCCGTCCCTCATAAGAACCTTGGATCGCTATTAAACATTTCTAAAAGACTTGATTTTCGCCCTTAGGTCTTATTTAATAATCTGAGTAATCAAACCCAGGAAATTCTCTTCAGCCCTACAAGAACGAGTTCTACCCGAAATCTCCCTGTTATTTAAATCTCTTGCTTATAAACTCGAACCCACTCTGAGAGTTTTATTTATATTAGTAATAGTTATCCGTTCATTTGGTTGTGGTAAATTATGATAAGGTAATGAATTAGAATCCCCGAAATCCAATCGACTATTTTCCGCAAGGTTTTACCCAATATTATAATAATACGCAATTTCGCAATTTATCTTGCCACCCTGAACTAAAACTATAACTTGAGGAAGATTGTCTTCATAATATTAATTTTTAACTTCGACTGTGTATTTATAAATTCAGCCGCGCGCCCCTGCACCCTCTTCCATTTCGCATCCCGCCGCCTGACGCCTGTGGACTCCTTCAGTAAACAGGTGCGGTTGGCGATACCGTTATTCCCGTCACAAAACACCCCTACAGACAGAGAGGGCACGTTCCTGACCTACTAGGAGATATCGCATCACTCAGTCGACCTTGCCGTCGCAGACTGGCTTAAAGCTGATTTCAGTGCACTGGTGTTAAATAACTCACAGGAGTGTGTTCCTCTAAGGAAGAACCACTTCGGACGAGATCATGTTCGCCTACCTGAAGGAAATCTTACGGGATTTTCCAATGGCAGATAACCTAGGACTGGCGAGGGAATAGCGTTGCCCCACAGTATCCATCGACGGTTACTTCCGCTGGTTTACGATTACATGACGTCGTTCGTTTGACCAATCACAACAATTTCTAAATTTGCTGGATTAGCTTGAGGCGAAAGTTTGCGACTGATTATCCTGGATCAAGAATCCACTCCCCGCTAAATAAATTGAGTGGATCTTTTTCCTAGGACATAGCCGAATTTTACCGGTTGGATCGCTGGCATTAGGAATGATAGTTTGTTCAATGCACATTAGCATTTCCTTAGATTCAATCGGGCTTGCTCTGCGTGAACCAGTTCAAGCTTCCAAATGCTAACTTGCGTTCACTGGGGTAAGCGGGACAGGGGTGCTCTAAGCCAAGCCAAGTGTGCTGCTTAGAGTGGGTAATTTTAAAATGCGGGAAAAATGTCAGCATCCGGCGTTGTCACGTTAGAATAGCCCTTCTATACTCCTCATACTTTGAACGTTCTTGAGTTACTCATCTCTTTAATTCACCTACACAATGTTGTCGGGTCCCAACCTATTCTAGAAGATCAGAGGCCAATTTTCTAGTTTGAATTTATTAAAAAGTAGTTCGAATCACCCTAGTGGTCGAGAGGTCTATTTTCTCGATTCTTGAAGGGGGTGGACCTCCCGAACTCTTACAGTATGTAGACGATATTCTTTCTTGTTTTGTAGGTTCCTCTAGACAATTAGATAACTTTCTTAATTTCATCAATAGCTTACATCCAAATATTAGGTTTACTGTAGAATGTGAGGAAAATAATTCTATAAACTTTTTAGACTTGTCTATCACGAGATTGAATAATCAGTTTGACTTTTCTGTCTATAGAAAACCAACACATACAAATATGACAATACCATACGATTCAAATCATCCAATTTCACACAAACTTTCAGCATATAATTCAATGATACACAGAGCTGTCACGATACCAATGTCAGTAAACAACTTCAACAGAGAAATTTCTATTATCAAACAAATTGCAAAAGAGAATGGTTATCGAAAAACATTAATAGACGACTTATTACACAAAAAACAACACAAATTAGCCATAAACCTCATTTATCCTCAACAAAACAATGAAATCAGAAAATATTCATCACTAACGTACTTTGGAAACGTTTCAACACAAATATCAAGGATAATTTCTAACACCACTACATTTAATATTTCATTCAAATCTTTTATGAGTAATGGTTCTATATTGCTGAATGCAAAGGAAAAGTTATCTAAATTACAGAAACCTGGAATTTATCGATTAAACTGTTCTCATTGTAATTCAGTTTATATAGGACAGACTTGTAGAAATCTAGAAATTAGATACAACGAACACCTAAACTCTTACAGACTCAAGCATCCAGAAAGATTAAATTTTGCAAAACACTTAATAGAAAACAATCACACTCTAACAGCAAACAACAAAATTGAATTACTACATCATTGTGATCATTATTTTAAATTAAATTTTCTTGAATCTCTAGAGATCCACAGACATTTACATAATCAACAATACACAGTAATAAATGAACAGCTAGACACATATCGTTCTCCACTACTTGATTTTCTTCTTGATATCAACAACTAAGAAGATTCTGAAGAAATACATTATGATCTAGTTAGTTCTCTTAAAAATTCATTTAAATCTAGTTACTTGTTTCATGATCACTTAGGTAATACTGTTGCTATGTTACTGTATCAATAATTTTATTTACGTCTGAAGATGCTACATGAAAAGTAGCGAAACACGTGTAACGTTTCTATCATCGATCAATATACAGTAGAATTTTATAAAACATTAGTGTTTTATTCATAATCAATAAATATGCAGAGATTCTACGATGTAAGGGTTGAAAACATAAATTTTATGTCTCTATTGCCTTCTGCGGGTCAAAACGCCAACGAATCAGCTGATAACTACCATGGGATTTTTCAACTGAAATTTGACGGTACATTTGGCGAATGTCGCAGGTGAAGACATAAATTGGTAGACGAAAAAGCAATAAAATAACCGATATATCGGCTTGCAATTTGCTTCCAGTAAGCAGAGTGCTATTGAGCGAACTTCCGTTATTATCCTTGGCGGAAGCGTCAAGGACAACACGAATCTTGAAAGAACTACCTTTGGATTTCATAACACAATGGTGAGGTATGAAATAAGCATTAGGATGCGGAGGAGTAGATGTGAGTTTGGACATGTGTCCAGCGTCTAAGTAATCTTGCATAAAATTGTGATACATATCTCGTATCTCAGGTTGTTTCGACAACCTACGTTCAAGAGCAAGAAGACGGCGATCGGCAATTTCGATGGAACCGTCAAAGGTCGGTAATGATCGAGAGTCCTTGAAGGGCAAGCACACTCCGAAGCGTCCAGAAGGTTCGCGAAAGTGACTATTTACAAACAAATCTTCCACCTCTTTATCTTCAGGAGCAATAATTGGTTTCACAGAGACCTCTTCAAGACTCCAAAACTGTTTTAAAGTGTCATTAAGACAGGGCTCATTTGAATTTGAGACAAAAAAGGAATGTGCGGGCGACGCAGATGTAGCTGAAGTTGGACCTAACAAAACCCAACCAAATATGGTATTAATAGCAGCAGGTCTATTACCATCGCCAGCTATTACACCCTCCTTGACAATCAGGGCGAAAACTTCAGCTCCGAGCAGCATGTCAACAGGACCAGGGGAATGCCAAGAGGGATCAGCGAGTTTCAAATTGTCAAAGCACGCATCAGCAGACAATGTTATGGTCGGTAAATTCGAACATATAGATGGTAATACCATTGCAGACACATTAAAACTAATTGGCGAGGGTCCATCGGAGCGAACTGAACAATTCACAACACCGTGTGAAGAAGTTATGGATGTATGAGCGACACCAATGATCGGTGATGACGAAGGAATAAGAGGAAGCGCCAGACGCTTGCGACAACGATCTGTTATGAAACTCGTTTGACTTCCCGAGTCCAATAGCGCTCTCACGGATTGGTAGTTGCCCCATCTATCACGGACTTGTAATCGAACTGTTGCCAATAATACCGAATGAGACAACCCCGAATGCTTTCCTATTGAGGACATAGCAAGTGAAGGAGAAGCGTTCGTTTTGGAAGCTTCAGCGGGAGACTCAGTAGGAGCCGTATTATTATTCGAACCTCCGTTCATGTCGGAAGATTTAGAGAAATGTAGCAATGTGTGATGCTTACCAGCACACTGTCTACATGTGAATGTAGACTGACATGCGGAAAATAAATGCGAATCACTTAGGCAATTGGTGCACCAGCGTGCGGCCTTAGCGGTTGTGAACCTCTTATGTGGGGACAAATTTACAAACGCATTGCATTTTTGGATAGAATGCGATTTGTCATTGCAATATGAGCAAGAAGTAATATGACTACTCTTTTGAGATTGCTCGGCAGATGACACCATAAAAGTATGTGGCTTGCGTTTGTCTGCAGGGCGCAAATTTGCTTGATTGGGGTCTGAGGCGTGCTTATTGGACGACCTTGAAGGCATACTCATCTCATGAGTTTCTAAGGTACGACACTGACTAGTCAAAAAACATTTCAGATCGTCAAAACTAGGAAATTCCTCCTGCGCGAATTTTAACTCAAACCTCTTGCGAGTGGAATCGTCGACCTTGTGAAGTAGCCAATTAAAAAGCGTGAAATGCCACAAATCTAAATTAGAGAATTTCTGTAGAGCAGCAATATTCTCATTGAAAGTATTAAGAAGATCCCTTAACGACTGAGTCGAATTTGGTTGACACTTTGACGAATTAACAATCGTATTCCAATAACAGGTCGCCAAGACTCTTTCATTCTGATATCTGTCAATCAGTGTGTCATATGCGATCAAATAATTTTCCTCAGTTAACGGAAGATTACGAACGAGAGCCAAAGGTTCCTTGGAGAGAGTGGAGATCAAATATTGGAACTTATCAACGGAAGATAACTCGCAGTTATTATGAATTAAGGAGACATATACGTCGTGAAAAGACGGCCATGCTTTTAGATCGCCATCAAAATGCGGTAAATTAATTTTTGGTAAACGTACTCGACCTCGAGTTTCGTTTGCGTAATTTGACGCGTTGTCCGCCTCACGCGTTAATAATTCCTTACCAAGGATAAGCGATTGTGATTCGGATTTTTTAACTTCAAGTTCAACCTGAGAAAGACTCATATGAATACCTTCGATTTTATAGAAAATGCAGTCAATCTGATCGGATAACTCACGCAATAACTTCCAATTTTCAGAAGCCATAGCGACTGAAACTCGGTATAAATGTTAGACGCATTTTTGAACGCAGAATAAAATTCGAATTTACCCTCAGGATTAGTCTTAGCCTTCAGACCAACCTCCAATACGGATTTTAACTTCGATAAGTTAATTTCAGCGATGATTTTTGCCTTATCCACAGTACACGACATTTTACGGCGTTTACACTGCGTGAATTTTACGCAATACGTCCACGAAACAGAATACAAACCCTTCTACCTATTTAGGAAATAATGTAAAATGTAGACAAATCAAGGCAATAAAATATTAATCGGTTACAATACAACACAGGTGTGTTCACTGTGTTCCAGCCAGCTGCAGCTGTGGAACTTCTCGCTCGATATTGACACAAAAAATCTGTCTGGAGAAACTAGTACCTACCTAACACGACCTGCAAATAATGCGTGCAAGAGAAGTGTTTACATACGTACCTAAATAAGAATCAAAGTTGGTACCTACAGGTATCTATACAATATAATTATTATAATAATAATTGCTGATGGAGATTAAGAATATATTACCCAATCAATTATTAGGAACATTATTTATTCAGTTCAATAATAATTATACAATAACAATAATGACGAAGAAGTATATTATTAACATTCATATATTGACTCTACGACGGTTATACAACCACTACTCGTCTCTCTGTTACTATCCCAAGTTCCTCTACACACCCGTATTTCACCAGCTTGCGCACCATTCCCATTATACATTCCTTCTGTCTGCATTCCGATCTGAGTGAATCCTAACAACTCGTCCATCCTGACCAGGATTCGTCCTCGAATCCTACATTGGAAAGACCCAGGGTCCTCTAGAGTCTGGCAGGTGAACCCGCAGACTGGTTTGCAGAATGGCTGAAGCAAATACTCAATTAATTATACCAACCTCATCTGTTTCACTCAGTCATCTACTTCCCTTTCCATTCATCGTACTTCCATCACAGCTCAAACTCGACGTTTCCCAGCTACCCTTGCAGCAAAATCGAACGACACCCGCTCGAAATCACAGCCTCCTAGTTATCATAAAAGAAAGCCCAATCATTCCAGCTCTGGTAGCAAACTCGGTCCAGCTCAGCTCGAAGTCGTCGGCTTATCAGCCAACCTAGCAGCAACTCGGTCCAGCTCAGCTCGGAGTCGTCGGCTTATCAGCCAACCAAGCAGCAACTCGGTCCATCTCAGCTTGAAGTCGTCGGCTTATCAGCCAACCTAGCAGCAACTCGGTCCATCTCAGCTCGACGTTGTCAACTTCTCATTCCTCTCAGGCATTACATCTCCTCACGAGAATACCCTTCCTCTTTCCTCTCAGGCATTACATCTCCTCACCGAGAACACCCTTCCACTTTCCTCTCAGGCATTACATCTCCTTACCGAGAACACCCTTCCACTTTCCTCTCAGGCATTACATCTCCTTACCGAGAACACCCTTCCACTTTCCTCTCAGGCATTACATCTCCTCACTGAGAACACCCTTCCACTTTCCTCTCAAGCATTACATCTCCTCACTGAGAACACCCTTCCTCTTTCCTCTCAGGTATTACATCTCCTCACCGAGAACACCCTTCCTCTTTCCTCTCAGGTATTACATCTCCTCACTGAGAACACCCTTCCACTTTCCTCTCAGGCATTACATCTCCTCACTGAGAACACCCTTCCTCTTTCCTCTCAGGTATTACATCTCCTCACCGAGAACACCCTTCCTCTTTCCTCTCAGGTATTACATCTCCTCACTGAGAACACCCTTCCACTTTCCTCTCAGGCATTACATCTCCTCACTGAGAACACCCTTCCACTTTCCTCTCAGGCATTACATACCTTACCGAGAACACCCTTCCACTTTCCTCTCAGGCATTACATCTCCTTACCGAGAACACCCTTCCACTTTCCTCTCAGGCATTACATCTCCTCACTGAGAACACCCTTCCACTTTCCTCTCAAGCATTACATCTCCTTACCGAGAACACCCTTCCACTTTCCTCTCAGGCATTACATCTCCTTACCGAGAACACCCTTCCACTTTCCTCTCAGGCATTACATCTCCTTACCGAGAACACCCTTCCTCTTTTATATCACATTATTACATTTCATTGTTTGATAATTTATCTACTTATACTTTTCCTGCATTACAAAAACTGATAGGTACCTACATTAAAAGTAATACCAGTAGGTACTCCTCCAAATTTAAGTTAGTTCAATTTATTTTCATTAATAGCGCAAATAGGGCACAATTGTTACACATGACAACAGCGGAAAATGTCCAAGGTAATCAATCATATAACCAGGCAGTCCAGGTCCAGACACGCAACACCTGACCTCTGTAATTTTTCGATCAACAAAATTACCACTACCAATTATCATTGTCAAATAAAATATTGTCGTTCTAAAGCTTTTAATCAACTCATTATATAAATAAATAAATAAAATACACTAACAGATATCTCATCAGCTGAACTAGGCCTTCCACTTTCGTATTGTCTAGGTATTTTTCCTTTTTTTTTTTTTTTTTTGAATATATGATCGTTTTTCCTTAATAAGGTTTTACTTTCAAGAAAAGAAAGGTATTCGTTTTTCTTACCTTGAGTCGTCTCTGTTCACTTTCCTAAAGAGAACACTTAAAGTGTCTTTAACTGTCTTATTCCTCCTAAAGCTTGCCTAAGCTTGTCATTACCTAACGCTAAGCATTCTTGGCCTTCTTGCTAACCTCTGGAGCTTTGACAGCACCCTGCTGAAGACACGTAAATCCCTACTCTACTCAAGACATCTTGATCATTAGCCGTTGATTCTAGCCTTGCCAAGGTTTCCGCGCCCAGACACGCTATGGTCAACAGTACCCACCATGGTCCTCCCTATCTGAAGTTCGCTCGCGGGCGGTCGGCAGAATCCCCTCGATCCTTCACGCCCGGAACACAAAGTCAGGCCACACTTGCCTCCACTCTGACCTACACATGCAGACTACACAGGCATCAATTATTGTCTCTTGGCCACTCTCAGGCCACAGACCTTCTCTCAGGGACTCGAACCTATGCACAGGCCACACAGGCCTACTCGTCACACAGACCAGGCCACACAGGCCTCCCAGAACTCTACGATCAACGCTCAGCTCTACTTCAACGTTTCAGCAATTTAGACATCTTCAGTACTCATTAACCTTTGTCTCTTAAGTGCCTATTATGATTCTGTCTTTTACTACGTGAACTCTATGCGTGACTATACGTTAACTCTATGCGGATTAATGATTTATGCATGCTTCATCATTCAATTTCTTTCTCTAACTCTAAATAAATCTCTTACGAGTTCCTTTAATTATTCAGTAAGGCTCATAAAATAATTATAATCTTTATCATGTACCTACTCAACAATCTTTCTTCCTTAACTCTTTTTGCTTATCTTTAACTCTACTCATCTTAGGAATAGGACATTTAGTGAGTACATCAGCTCACCTGTTATCTGTATTATAAGAGCACCAGAATACACCAAACTAAAAGTGCTAAAAGAACTTAAAAGTAAACCCGTGTCTGGATATTTCATTTCCTTCACGCAGCGGACGTTGGCTCTTCAGTGCGTCGGATGCTTTATGCTAATTAAGTCGACCTTGATTGCGTATTATATTTATTTTACTGATATTTTGTACATCGATACCAAATATAATGAAAGAGATTGAATCTGCTTACGTTCTTTTACAATTCTAACATAGTAGTCAAACCATTACATCCCTTATTAATCTTATCATAAAGAAATATTACCTTCACTACTTCTCAGTACCTATAAGTATTTTAATTACGTTCGTCTTCATCACTTGGCAAAATCATTAGGAGGCCTCCATCGTTTACATTATAATTAATCAATAGTTAATCACAAAATTAAAATATGTAATTGCATAAAACCCCCTTTTCAAATCTGATTTTATTTTTTTTTTTTTACAACTAAAAAACTATAGGTAGTATACCTAAATCAAGTCGAATCGACGCAAATTAACCCCAAAATGCTACTTCAGTTCAATTCTACTTCAGCTTACTTCATGCTTTATACCAGCTTAATTCATGCTTCATGCTTTACTTCTACCTGTCGAAGTCAAAATATGTAAGTCCATTTGGACTTTGGAGAGCTCCCCAACTTTAGTCATGCTTTTCATCTACTCATTACTATCTATCATGCATCTCTCAACTCACTAGCTAAAAATAGCTGCTTACCTTTAGGAATAATCTCAGAATAATCTTCATTACTTATCCTTACTTATCACAACTCTACTCAACATGGCAATAGCTGCTTACCTTTGGGAATAACCTTGGAATAATCTTTATAACTTATCTCCTCCAAACTCTACTTATTAATAAACTTTATTGCAGTGCCATCAACTTCGAACGTCGCAAACTTTAATTTTGGTCAATTCTTGTATGCTGTTTCTCATAACATACCACTGCTTCACCACCTTATAATTTTTCCTTAGAAAACCTGTAATATGTCAGTGTTTTCTTGCAAGATTTCTTGAGCTTCCGTTTTCCTTTAATTTACTAAATTCAGCTTCTAATAAATTTAATTGTTGTTAACGGAGGAGCGGAACTTCTCTTAAGTACCTAGGTAGGTAGCACATAATACCCACGCGAGGCCCGCGCCGGGGAAACTCGCGCTGCGACTCAGACACTTGAGTACCGGACAACAGCACCAACACTACCCGATGTTAAAATTTATTTCATGGGAAATTCGCTAAAAACTTAAATTTTTGTTTCACTTCACTTTCACCAAGAAAAGGCATTTTTGTGGATATCCCACCGCTGTCAAATATTAGGAACATTATTTATTCAGTTCAATAATAATTATACAATAACAATAATGACGAAGAAGTATATTATTAACATTCATATATTGACTCTACGACGGTTATACAACCACTACTCGTCTCTCTGTTACTATCCCAAGTTCCTCTACACACCCGTATTTCACCAGCTTGCGCACCATTCCCATTATACATTCCTTCTGTCTGCATTCCGATCTGAGTGAATCCTAACACAATAAAAACAATTGACGCAATTTGTCACTGGAAAGTTAAACCCGCGCGATTAATTAATAAGTTAAATTAATGCGGGCGAAAATGCAAGAATGTATATCAAATTTTGACTGATTGTGAACTGTAATTATTAAAAGGTCTTAAAAGTGGTTCAATTTAGAAAATCGGGCTCGAAGACCAAAATGTTGCGTATAGACTTACTGCCAAGAACTCAATTGTTCTATTTGTATAGTAAGTCACGCGGTTTGGAATTTGGATTAATTTAATTACTCGAAGGACCAGCGGGAAAATAATTAGGGGAGCAATTAAGGGGTATAATTTCTAGGATGATAATTATGCACCTACCTTAAATTTCCCATGTAGACAGCTTAGTGAGCTTTCATTTGGCGACCAGGGCCGAAGATAGTATCGCGTCGCATAGCACTTGTGGATTGCAATGTAAACTCTTCTTGTTTACAGCACTTGGGGACAACCGAACGCGACGGCGGTTTATCTCATTCTCTTGGGTGAAGTGGTATAAGTGGTAGGCACCCTCTGGCTGTATGCCCATAGGACATGGTCTCGCGCACCATGTTGTCACGTTCCTCTCCCCCCCGTGCATAATTCAAAATAAGGAGGGAATTATATGGAAAAGGGAAACATGGGAACGGAACAGGGCCAATTAAATGCATTAACTGAGCCTTTTTTATTTCAGTGAATTAAAATAGACTTGACAGAATTAAAATTAAAATAAATTCATTTTACTTTTTAAGATATTCGTCACCTCTCACTAAATATTTAATTGAGTCAATTAAACGCTTTCTTGTACTTACGTTTTTTAATCCAGGCAAGAAAGATTTAATTGATTCAATCCAAAATATTATAACGAACACCGCTCTGGAAGAATTCTAGTAATTGCTTCTTTAACCTTTAACATTATAGTCCACGAATTTGCTTGTTTGTTTACATTCTTTTTTTTATACTGAGTTAGTCAATGACATGTTCGCGACAGTTCCAGTCACATGTCATGTGACACATCGACAGACAGACGTTAGTTCTATGGATTTCTGGAGTGGGCTTTCTGAACAATCTGCATTTCCAGAATCCATGAATCGACGGCTGGTGCGCCGGTGCGACGTTCGAGAATGTACCTGCTAGAACGGAGTAGAACGTGACTACTGATGTGTCGGGGGACTATAAAAGGACCACCGCGCGGCTGCGTGTTTTAGTTTAGTTTGGACATTGAGTGAAGTGAAGACAGAGAGCAGAGCAGTAACTAGTGGAAGCTGAACAGAGCAGTAGTGAAGTGAAGTGTGAAGTAAGGGAGCCAGTAGTGACAGTATATCGAATTATAAAGAGAACAGCTGTGTTTAGTGTGTTTGATTATTTAGAATAATTATTAGAGGTTATAAGTACTGTAACGTTATAATAGCCCTGCTATTATAAGTTCCCTTCAGGAGCGTAATTTGAATTCAAACTAGTCAATCTTCGCGGGCGAACTTGACGTTGCAGCAGGCAGAGTTCGTGGTGGCTCGTTCTGTCCCGTGAGAAGCGATAGTGACGAGGAAAGGTGATGGGGTCGAATCGGTCATTCATACTTCAGACAAGCAAGCAAAATAACCTAAAATCAATGGCTGGCTAATTTTTATTTGTTCTCCTGTCCAAGCGGGTAAGTAATAGCAAATACGCTAGACTATAATACGTCCAACTTCGACTGAAAACCGGCAGCGAGGCGACGCTAGCGAACCTGGCGGCTCGAGGACCGCTACAGTTGTTCTACTGGGCCCGGAATAGAGATGGGAAATACTGTTACCGAAGAGTACGACCGTTCCAATCCAACTGGTACCGCAACAGAAAAATACCGCGACAAAATACCGGTATTTTGGAACTGTTTAGCCATAGCCACATCGCCGACTGGAGCGGAGCCGTAATCGCGACACGCATACCCTGACCCTCGGAACGGTATCTCTACTATAAACTCCTGCTCCTGGAGTGCTGGAACTGAATTATGTATAATCATAAGTTCCTTGTTCCACGTGATGTTTTAGCCATATGGCCTTGTATCTTGTATTGCATCTCTGTCCGTACTTCGGTTCGGTACGTATACCTATGTGTAGGTATCTTCATTTTTTTTTTTTTTACAAGACTGAAGTAAATGAAAAAAATTTTTTTTGCTTATTTCACATTCCATCTCAAGTATTTTTTCATTATATGTAATACAGTTACATATTTACATATTTATTTGATAATTATTATGTTATTACTTATAATTTTTAAAGAGTCAAGTATACCTTATAATAATTATTCCTTTTTTGTTTTCTGGCTTGAAATTTTTACTTTTTTTAATTTTCTTAGAGGACCGAAGTAGCCTTGCATAACTAGTCAGTAGGTACTCAACGATCCCATAGAGAAATATCGGGTCCGGGGTCTGGGTATAATGATTAAGTATCAAGCAAGCAAAAGTAATCAAGTAATCAACTCAACGTATCAGATACTTGTGACTAATGTATCAATATCTACTCGATACTGTTATCTGTTGCACATCACTATGGTGCAGTGTGTTAGTTACAACTCGCGACACTAAATGGCGCTGCCACAGCGGCTGCCTTCGAAATGCATGTAAAATTGCCGGAGTTGGACGTATTAATAGTCTAGTGTATTTGGTAATAGGCTTTTGTAGTAAATGACACCTATTTTGTGTTCAATTTATGATTCTTTGATATTTGATTTATGCCTCTAGCACCGTCAAACTTTGCGGATTAATCCTATCATCGGACGCAAAACAAAATGGCGTGATCTCGCCTGTCACGTATAATTTAATTTTCATGTTATTAGTTGATTTTTATTACCTTTAATTTTCATACTGTTAGTTAATTTTTATTAACTGTTAATATTTAATTTGAGGTCCTCGGACTGGATTGGGGTTCAATCAAATTTGTTTCTGTTCTCTTGTGAACCACCTCCAGATCCGATGGCCTCTGCAAATCGCTTCAAAATACTAAGTACGTCATTTCTGTCGTAGCGGGATGAAACCCCCGTGATGAGGATGGCACTCCTGACGGGACCTGTAATGGGAATCCTAATGGGACCTGTGATGGGACAATGAGCGGACAGTCCCCGCCGTCCCTCCTACACCACCGACCTGTCACCTGGAACTGCAGGAAAGGCCGAAACTCCGGGAGACGTCCTGACACCAGGGCCCCCGTTTCTGGTTGGACCCAACCACCACTGACTATTTCCAGTCAGAAAGTCATGACGTACTGATCGCCTCCATCTGCGAAATCTACCTCCAAGCTAAGTACAAGGCCTCGTATCATGATTTTGTGTAAATTGACCCTCCATCCAGGTCTGGGCGGAGTAGATTTTCTCAGTTCAAATTTATTCATTATTATTTAATTGTCCTTATCAATTGCTTAAGGCATTTGGGAACTTCATTCCACAAAATTTCACTTTTCTGATAATTTAATTTCAACTTAAAATTTGACACTGTTTTTATAATCATTAATTTGGGAACTTCATTCCACAAGATTTTACTTTAATAATTTAATTTTGCTTTGAAAATTCGATACTCAGCCTCACTGTTTCACAATTTTGATTTTTGCTTGTAACAAATAAATATTCTCTCCTGATCTGGCCATCGTCACCTTTTACATCATTTTTACATCAATGAAAGAATTTATGTCCATCGACTGTGATTTATTGTTTTTTATTTATTACCTACCTATTTGTACCTAATTGTTTTGTTATCCATTTACAACTATTTATTGCGAATTTATCAATTGTTACTTATTAATAAAACATTGTTAAACTTATGTCGAGTTTCCCTTGCCCTGTGACGTCGCTCATATGTGTGTCTTTGCCAAGGTGGGTTAATTTTATCTGAGCTGCTGGCTGCTAAGTGTCTCCTACCGTCCTTTTGCTTTGCAGAAGGGTGGAAAGGGGGTTACAAATGGCGCCCAACGTGGGGCCATAGTCAAATGGCTCTGTGGAGTTCTTTTGCTCTCATTAGTTTTTTTTCGCACCCCCCTTGGTGATGGCATGCTTTGAGTGTCGGCGTAGTGCTCGGGGAGTTCGAGTAGCTGTTTGACAGTGTGTTACATCTTATCGCTTAAAAGGTTACACAAGCAATCTAGGGTAATAGAGGGAAAATGGAGATTTTCAGGATTGTAAATTTTATTATTCAGTATTTTTATTTAAAATTTTTCTTTAACATAATATATATTTAAATAAATCAGGATTTTGCTTATCAGGTCGGTGTAGGCAATTTTTTTTTGGATTGTAGATTAGACTCTTCTTATCAGCCCACGAATGTGAAACTTTCCTTCTGCATTGCAATAAATTTGGAAATTCAATTTTATTCGTTTCTCAATTGCAGTTAAATTTAAAATTTAATTTTATTCAGTTATCATGACAATTTTGAATATTTTATAAGCAATTAATTTGAGACTATTCTCATACTCATGTAAAGTAATTTTTCAACTGTCCTCTGGTCTCATTGCGTCGTTTGGTTTTCAGGAGTGTGGGACTTGTCATTTTTGTTGTAATGAACTTTGATTGTGATAGACTCTGTGTGGTCACACATGATTAATTTTTTTTGGATAAGATCCTGACCTATTAAGTAGAGCACGCGAGAGGCTAAAGAGGGTTCAGACACAATTTCAGTATTTGTTTTTGTTTCTTTTTATGAATGTATTTGCAGGAGGATATTGTTTCACATTCTAATAGATATCTAGTCCCATTACTTTGATTTTCGTCGCGGGGGTGGATTCCTTCTGTCCGGACGGGAGGCTTTCACCATTGATTGCAGCTGATTAATTGAGTCATTTTATTTAGAAATTAGTAAGAGTCTTAGGAACTCCGTTTGTTTTTGTGTGATTTCATTCAATTAGTGTGACCTATTAATCGGGCTGCTTAGCGAATGCTTGCTTGAAGTTTGAATCCATGCTCCTCAATAAATAGAGGAAACTTCGTGTTTTGTTGATTGTGTTGTCAAATTTATTATTGCGTTGTTAAGATTTGAATAGTAGGTAATCTTTTTTTGGTTAGATCGCTCTTGCGGTTGTACCTGCTGTTCGGACATAAATAGTTAGATTGTTTGTGTGATTTTGATGCAGATTATTTTTGCTATTTGATGATATTTAAGATTGCTGTTTGGTATATGAACCTATTTTATTTCACATATTGCTGTTATATTGAAGATTGTAGTACGTGTCAGGTGAGTGTTAAGCCCACGAACATTACGTCAAGTGCTATATATTGCGTCACTTAGGTCTTCTGCGAACCTGCTGGACAGTGAGAAGTTCTCACAGCCAATTTTCCTTCACCTTTTGTATGTAACGTTAATGATATTTACGGCTAACTACCTGCTTAAAATTGTTCGGTTATCGAGTATTGCTTGCTGCTGCGACTCGTGTCTTGTTCGGCCCCTCGGAGTAGTTTCCATCGTTAGCATTTGACCACGGAACCATTCCATTTCTTGAGTTCATTTTTTTACTTAAGTTTTCATTAAGTCCTTTTTTACGGTTTCCTTATCATCATGGTGTCCACCATGACTGTTAACGACTTGTTGAGTCACGAACTCACTTATGAGATCTCTGTTCGTAATATCAAACCTCCCAGTACTGTCGATGACAAGCGTAAGGTTCTAAGGGGATTGCTTGCTCAAAAGGCGGGAAATCGCAGTTTCTCGGAAGAGCTAACATCCAGTTACACCTATGAAGAGGAGAATAGCGAGGTTGAGTTGTCCTTTGAGAAGCTCAAGGATCTTCTAGTAAAGTTTGAAGGCACTGTGAACTCTCATGAGCACAGGCGCATATGCACAAGGTTAGGTCATCTTGCTGGTCGTTTGTCCAGGATGGGAGTTGTGTCGGATGAGGAGTGTGGGAAGAAGGATAAACTAAAGCTCCAGCTTTTAATGTTCGAGGCTGAGCTCTACAGCAAAATTGAGTCCTCAGGCTGTGTCCTGGATCCCTTCGGGGGACTCCAAGGTCCTTCAATTCCAGCCGGACCTTCCCAGCCTCCTGGGACATCTCAGTCAAGCCCAATCACTTCGGCAAATGTGCCTCCGCTGACAACTGGAGTGCAGACCACACCTCCGGTTAACGCACCATCGGTCGTTCCTCCACCTTTTGTACCCCAATCTTCCTGCCTTGTGGATCTCTTGCCCTCCGAGCCTCCGAGGTGCAATGCTCATTTTGATGCCCATGAAACTGTTAAGAAGGTTCCCGTCTATAAATGGGGTATCCGAAAATTTTCTGGTAAGGGTTCGTTGGTTCAGTTCTTGGAACTGGTGGAGTCTCTGAGGGTGTCCCGCGGTTGCACCGAGGCGGATCTCTTTGCCTCGGCGGGAGATCTCTTTGAGGGCGTTGCCTGGACGTGGTGGCATAACGGTCGTGTGAAGAGACTTTTCTGTGACTGGGCTGATCTAGTCTATCATCTCAAGCAAACCTTCTTGCGGGAGAACCATGACCAGAACTTGCTTGACGACATTAGGAGACGTAAACAGGGTCAGCATGAGCAGGTCATCACCTTCATCTGCTTCATGGAATCCCAATTCAACCATCTCATCGGCATGGAGGTCTCTGAGCGGGAGATGGTGTTGATTGTTCGAGCCAACCTTTTGTCAGACTATGTTAAGGCTCTAGCTCTGCATGAGATTGAGTCCTTTGCGCAGCTGGTCGCCTTGTGCCGCAGGTTGGAAGATTCCTTTCTAACATGTCAGGCTCGTGTTCGTTCCTTGAATGTCAGCATCACCAATTCTGTCTCTGACCCAGTCTGTTGGAATTGTGGTCACTCGGGTCATGTTCATGCCCAGTGTTGTTCTCCTAAGGGCATCTTTTGCTATGGTTGTGGGGAAAGAAATGTCACCAGGCCTAAGTGCAAGTCATGTTCAAAAAACTTGAACCGGCCGGAGCCCAGCTCTCCGACTCCTGGGCCCTCCCAAGGCCAGAGTCGAAGTCCCTCCAAGGGGAAGACAACCAAAGGACTGCCGGTAAAATCTCACCGACAGTGAGGTACTCCAGACATTCCAGGGATTGGAGGTCATGGCTCGATAGAGTCCATACCTTCCTCGTGTCGTCCATCTCGCCGCCTGAACCCATCGTAGGAGCTTCACTACCGGCCGTTGTCACGGGGAAGGACTCTCAGTCCAGTTCTAGTCTTCCTGCTCCTCACTGTAACATTCCAACGGTCACAAAATTATCTGCTGAGCCATTACTCTTACAGCGAGACAATGATAATCGTCCATACTTGAGTGTCAAGGTCGCGAGGGAAAGTGTTTCTGCGTTGTTGGACAGCGGCAGTAACGTCAGCATCATTGGCTCTTCGGGTCTCTACTTGTTGAAAAGGTTAAACCTTCCTATCTCGTATGATGTCATGCTTCACTTGACTACTGCAGATGGTCGGGTGCAGGATACGTTGGGTTATGCCTTACTCCCAGTCACTTTTGAAAATTGTGATCGGGAGATAAAGGTCTTGATCGTTCCTACCATTACCCATAAACTAGTTTTGGGAATGGACTTCATATTAAAGTTTCAGTTGAGCGTAGATTTCAGTAAATTTAAATACCAGTCCCTTTTGTCTTCATGTGTGATCAATGTCATACAGGGTATTGAAAAATTATCCGATGTGGAGCAGCGCCAGCTCTCCCCCATTATTGATCTCTATAAGGAGATAGGTCCGGAGGACAGGTTAGGTTGCACTCACTTGTACACTCACCGTATTGACACTGGTACGGCCACACCAGTCAGGCAGCGTCAGTATCCGCTTTCTCATGCCATGCAACAAGCTCTTAACGAACAGGTGGATGAGATGCTCAGGTTAGGGGTTATCGAGCCTTGTCTTTCCCCGTGGTGTTCACCCCTGTGGCTCGTACGTAAGAAGGACAACTCCTATAGGGTTTGCTTCGATGGTAGAAAACTCAACGCTGTGACTATCCCGGATTCGTATCCACCACCTCTGATAGATTCGATCCTGATGAAAATTAGAGACTCCAGATTTCTATCCTCCATCGACCTCAAGTCTGCTTTCCTCCAGATTCCGCTGGATGAGGAGTCTAAATTGAAGACAGCATTTGCCGTTAGGGGCAAGGGGCTGTTTTGTTTCAAGCGGCTGCCTTTTGGCCTCAATAATAGTTCCGGTGCGATGTGTCGACTGTTGGATATCGTGTTGGGTCCTGATCTCGAGCCCTATGTGTTCTACTATCTTGATGATATTATAGTTGCGACCAGTGATTTTCAACAGCATCTCAAGGTCCTAAGGGAGGTACAGAGAAGGCTCAGGGACGCCAACCTGACGGTGAATTTCAAAAAGTGTAACTTCTGCCGACCCTCTCTCAAGTTTCTCGGTTTTATAGTCGATGATAAGGGCTTAAGGACGGACCCGGAGAAGATCTCCGCTCTGACCAACTATCCTAGCCCCACCAACACCACCCAGATTCGCAGGCTGATCGGCATGATTGGGTATTACCGTCGATTTCTCAAGAACTTTGCTTCGGTCGCCTCCCCCATTAATGACTTACTTAAGGGTAAGAAAAAGGGACAACCTGTTACTTGGACTCCTGATGCCGAAAAAGCTTTCCAACAGGTAAAGATTCTTCTTACGGAGGCTCCTGTTCTCGCTAGCCCCGATTTTTCTAAACCTTTCACAATCATGTGTGATGCCTCGGATAGTGGGGTTGGTGGTATAATTTTTCAGGACGAGGATGGTCTGGAACATCCAATTGCGTTTTTCAGTAAGACCCTTAATAAGTGCCAGCGCAAATATTACACCACTGAGAAGGAACTTCTCGCAGTTCTCATGTCCATCGAGAAATTTCGTTGCTATGTTGAGGGCACCAAATTCACGGTCATATCTGACCATTCCTCCCTGCAGTGGTTGTGGAACATGAAAAATCCATCTCCGCGGCTGGCAAGATGGCTTGTGAAACTCTCTCAGTTTGATTTCACGATTGTCCACCGTAAGGGATGTGAGATCCCAGTTGTTGATGCCTTGTCTCGATCCGGGGTGGATAGCTCTCCAGTGGCCGGTCAGGTTTCGGTTCTAGACTTGACTAGATTGACGCCCGATAGATGGTATAGGGAGATGTTGTCGAAGGTTAGGGGCGACCCTGATTGGTTTCCTTCCTTTAGAGTCGAAAACAACATTCTATACAAGCATGTCCTGACCAGAGATTTGTGTCCAGAATCAGTGTCTGACTGGAGGATTGTTGTTCCAACCAAGAACAGGCTGGAAATTTTAAGGATGTACCATGATGATCCCACCGCAGGTCACCTCGGTGTTTTCAAGACCCTCGCTCGGATTTCGGCCTTATACTACTGGCCTCACATGAGACAATCGGTCCGGATCTATGTGCGCTCATGCAAGGTTTGTTCCCGGTGCAAGCCTAGTAACTTGCCCCAGGCCGGTCTCATGGGAAAATACAGGGAGATCAGGTCCCCGTTTCAGATGATATCAGCTGATCTCTTGGGTCCCTATCCTAGGTCAAAGAAAGGAAATCGATATGTTTTAGTGGTATGTGATTGGTTCACCAAGTTTGTCTTGGTGCATCCCATGTCCCAGGCTACTTCAGCTGGCATCGTAAAGTTCATAGAGAACCAGGTATTTCTTTTGTTTGGTGTTCCCCAGGTGGTTGTAGTTGACAATGGATCCCAGTTTATTTCGAAAGAGTTCAAGTCACTAATGGACAACTACAAGGTTCAGAAAATCTGGTACACGGCTCGATATCATCCTCAAAGCAATCCTTGCGAGCGTGTAAACAGGACCATCACCACCGCCATAAGATCATATGTTAGGCAGGATCAAGGGACTTGGGACGAGTCCATCTTCAAGATTGCGCAGGCAATAAGGCTTGCTAGGCACGAGGTGACTGGATATTCTCCTAGTTTTTTGAATTTCTTGAGAACGGTTCCCGTTGATGGTTCCTTCTATGGTAAAATCCCCACCAATGTTGAGCCTGAAATTAAGATATCCGAGAGTGTTCTTGACCCCAACCTCATTCAGGAATTACCTGAACTTTATTGTAGGGTCCAGAAATGTCTGCGCCAATCGTATGAGGCAAACAAGAGTCGGTATAACTTACGTAGGAGAGATCTAAGGTTCTATAAGGGTGATAGGGTGTTGAAGCGAAATTTTGTTTTGTCTAAGGCATCTGATAATTTTGCAGCTAAGCTAGCCCCAAAATTTATCCCATGTATTGTCGATCAGGTGAAATCTCCACTGGTTTACTCACTCAAAGATTATGACGGCAATAAGCTGGGAGACTTTCATGTAAAGGACATAAAGCCCGACCCTTCTGGAATTAGCGAAGATGAAAGTTCCGAGTCAGACCACCCCTAGGAGTTGTGTCAACTCCTAAGGATGCCATTGCCATCGAGGTAAAACAATGCTGTCTGTGTCCTTCCTCTAGGGTAGAACATCTTCACCCTAAATATTCGTGTCAGGCCAGTTTTCCTGCTAAGGTAATCTGAGGTAAGACCTTACCGCCTGCGACAGCCCTCCTTTCTTCGCCATTCTTCTATCGTAGGTTTTCGTAGGTTGAAATACATGTTTATAATAGAAGCTTTACCCTTGCATGGCATTCCTATCGCAGTCATCATGCGATACCATGTAAGTTTCCTTTTTTGTTAGTGTAAGTGTGGACAAAATAGTTTAGAGTCTCACCACTGTGCAGTTTTCTTGTGATGGCCAATGAATAGCACTGTACAGCTTTAATTTTGTAGTAATAGTAATAGTAATTTAAAATGTAGCGTAGTAATTAGTTCGAGTTTTACCCCTACATTGTTTTTTTTTGTAGTCATTAGATGACACCTTGTAGGTTTTATTTATCTGTCGTAAGAGCAGAAATTTAGTTGAGTAAATAGTTGGAAACTATGTTTAGGATGCTTTGTCAGAATTTCCCTTGTACAGTCTTAATTCCTGTTTTAGTGCTTCATACCAGAACAGCTCTAGTCGGATCACTCTTCACACGCTTTCTGGCTGAAATTTCATCCTCATTTTCGACTTAATTCGTAATACTCTGCTGGCCTGTCGTCCGGCGTAGTCTTATTTGGTTGGTTGTCGATATGCTCCAGTGGGCGAGCTTCGAGATCAATTTGAGGCTGTCACATGGCAGGCTGCGGACCTGTTCGGATTTTTTGGGCGCTCCCGGGCCTAGAATTGCTTCAATTGATTGTTATTTGTGTGGGTTTTCAGGAGCTTCCTATTCTTCTGAGTAGGAATTCTGGGACCAAGTTCAGTCATGAGGCGATGGTGCGGGACCAGCTTAGTTCGGACAGGAAATCTGTTGAAGGCTTTGTTCGGTATGCGTACTTATGCTTGATGTCGGTTATGTATACAGAGCGTTATACAAATTTGTGTATGCTGATCGTTCCTCGAGTTCATCTCTGGTGTGCCGATTAATGTTCTTTGAATTTATGAATTGGTCATATCCACCGTAGGTCTTCGACCTAATTCCAGATAAGTTTCTTTTGTGTGAGATCCACTCTGTTTATCGGATTAACCAATTAACCATGATTTGTGTCTTATCTTCTACTCCTTGCTCTTCTCCAAAACCCAATTTCTTTCTCTTCGGAAGCTCACAACTTCCTGGCGCCCATTCAATTTTCTGTAGATACCCACATTATGCTCATTTTTATGTAGGAAAATTTCCCTTGGTGAAATTTTTCATCTTATGGAGGGGCGTGTGTAACGTTATAATAGCCCTGCTATTATAAGTTCCCTTCAGGAGCGTAATTTGAATTCAAACTAGTCAATCTTCGCGGGCGAACTTGACGTTGCAGCAGGCAGAGTTCGTGGTGGCTCGTTCTGTCCCGTGAGAAGCGATAGTGTCGAGGAAAGGTGATGGGGTCGAATCGGTCATTCATACTTCAGACAAGCAAGCAAAATAACCTAAAATCAATGGCTGGCTAATTTTTATTTGTTCTCCTGTCCAAGCGGGTAAGTAATAGGCTTTTGTAGTAAATGACACCTATTTTGTGTTCAATTTATGATTCTTTGATATTTGATTTATGCCTCTAGCACCGTCAAACTTTGCGGATTAATCCTATCATCGGACGCAAAACAAAATGGCGTGATCTCGCCTGTCACGTATAATTTAATTTTCATGTTATTAGTTGATTTTTATTACCTTTAATTTTCATACTGTTAGTTAATTTTTATTAACTGTTAATATTTAATTTGAGGTCCTCGGACTGGATTGGGGTTCAATCAAATTTGTTTCTGTTCTCTTGTGAACCACCTCCAGATCCGATGGCCTCTGCAAATCGCTTCAAAATACTAAGTACGTCATTTCTGTCGTAGCGGGATGAAACCCCCGTGATGAGGATGGCACTCCTGACGGGACCTGTAATGGGAATCCTAATGGGACCTGTGATGGGACAATGAGCGGACAGTCCCCGCCGTCCCTCCTACACCACCGACCTGTCACCTGGAACTGCAGGAAAGGCCGAAACTCCGGGAGACGTCCTGACACCAGGGCCCCCGTTTCTGGTTGGACCCAACCACCACTGACTATTTCCAGTCAGAAAGTCATGACGTACTGATCGCCTCCATCTGCGAAATCTACCTCCAAGCTAAGTACAAGGCCTCGTATCATGATTTTGTGTAAATTGACCCTCCATCCAGGTCTGGGCGGAGTAGATTTTCTCAGTTCAAATTTATTCATTATTATTTAATTGTCCTTATCAATTGCTTAAGGCATTTGGGAACTTCATTCCACAAAATTTCACTTTTCTGATAATTTAATTTCAACTTAAAATTTGACACTGTTTTTATAATCATTAATTTGGGAACTTCATTCCACAAGATTTTACTTTAATAATTTAATTTTGCTTTGAAAATTCGATACTCAGCCTCACTGTTTCACAATTTTGATTTTTGCTTGTAACAAATAAATATTCTCTCCTGATCTGGCCATCGTCACCTTTTACATCATTTTTACATCAATGAAAAATTTATGTCCATCGACTGTGATTTATTGTTTTTTATTTATTACCTACCTATTTGTACCTAATTGTTTTGTTATCCATTTACAACTATTTATTGCGAATTTATCAATTGTTACTTATTAATAAAACATTGTTAAACTTATGTCGAGTTTCCCTTGCCCTGTGACGTCGCTCATATGTGTGTCTTTGCCAAGGTGGGTTAATTTTATCTGAGCTGCTGGCTGCTAAGTGTCTCCTACCGTCCTTTTGCTTTGCAGAAGGGTGGAAAGGGGGTTACAGTACTTGTGGAAAGGAAACTGGAAGCGACAAAATGTCTGAACAAATGTTGGCGGATATGATGTTACTGCTCAAAAACGGCCAGGAAGAGCAGAAGAACATCATGAAGAAGCTTGAAGACGGCCAGGAAGAGCAGAAGAACATCGTTAAGAAGCTTGAAGACACAGAAGAGAAGCTGCTGCAACAACATAAGGATAGCGAAGAAAAGTTGATGCAACAGCAGAAGGATAGTGAGGAGCAGCTGCTAAAAGTTATTCTGCAGCAAAGAGACGATTATGTTTGTGAACTAAACAAAGTGAAACAAGACATTGACAGTGTTCGCGATGAAGTCGGTGGTGTTCGCGATGAAGTGAAATTGGTAGAAAATCGAGTAGAACGGAAAACGAAACTGCTGGTAGAGAAGATCGAGAATAAACTCAGAACTCTCGAAAGTTCTGAGGTGAAGCATCCTCCGTGTGCCGTACCGACCAGCAGTTTTGGCGCGAAAGTGAAACCACCAGCGTACGACGGAAAAACTCCCTGGACTGCGTACAAGATGCAGTTTCAGGCTGCATGCATGGCCAACGGGTGGAACAACGCAGAGAAGGCAACGGCACTGGTTCTTGCTCTTCGAGGGCAAGCTGTGGACATGCTGCAAACACTGCCGGTAGAACTGCACTCAAATTACGACCAATTGAGTGCAGCATTAGAACTTCGATTCGGCAATCGCCATATGGAGCAGGTGTTCCAAAATCAGTTGATGAGCAGAGTGCAGAAGCCGAACGAGTCGCTACAGGAGTTCGAAGCGGATGTCAACAGGATTGTCCATCAAGCCTACCCAGACTCGCCGCAGAACTTCAAGGAACAACTAGCCTCGCAAACCTTTGTCAACGGGATACGAGACACTGAAATACAGAAGATCCTGCGCATGTCACATTTGACAAAGTCCAGCGAAGCGTTAGTTAGAGCGCTGGAGATAGACGCAGCAATCAAGGCGTCCAATGGTAGGAACTTCTCCAAGGTACGAGCAGTGACAATCAATGAGGAAAAAGAAGAGGACGTGACTACCATATTGGAAAGGCTAAGTAAAATGATGGTGGATAAGCTCTCTGACCTGTTGAATAATGATGGGAAAGAGGTTGGACTCCAAGGGACGAAAACAGGAAACAGTGCTACCGTTGCGGTTCCAGTTTTCATTTCATAAGCAATTGTAAGGCTGGTGAGCAGACTCATCGAAGTAGTGGATCCCTGGAACAAGGACCAGACAGGGAAAGGAGCAGAACCAGAGATAGAGGTATCTATCGGGAACGGGAAGATCTTCGTCCGCAGCAGGAAAACTAATTTCAGCCAGTGTGGAGGGGCGAATACTGGCTGACGACATCAAGGCCCCTAAGTTCGGTTCCACCAGAACACCGCAGTGCCATGTGGACAGCCAAGACATCAGAGGGCGACAAGATGTTTTCAAGACATCTGGTTCGTGGCGAGCAGAAACGGGAGCGAAAGACCCAGCTTCCGAGTGGAGAGCAAAGGTTTCTCGAGGAGTGAGCGAGACTTCAGACGGGGCGGTCGCTGCTGGCGCTTTGGTGATGATAATGGTCATGGTCGCAACCATGAACGGAACTGGAACGAAGAAAGACGCCCGTTCAGGCGATTCGAGCACCGGAGTGACAGTCAGGGCAGTTTCATCAGAAACCCGCCACCGGCAAATGATGAGCAGGAGAGTAGGTCATCGGAGCATCATCAGAGGCCCAAGCTGACGTTGGCGCCTCGCATTAAACCGATTGAGGACAGCCGGAAGGAAGAATGCGTTCGAAGGATCGTGATCAATGAAGATACGGCATGGACGATAGAAGCATGCAGGAAAGAGCAAGAAAAAGACGAAGACATCGGAGACATTTTAAAACGTAAAGAAGAGAATGGACCGAGACCAACGTGGGCAGAGGTTTCTCCACGTAGCCCAGAATATAAAGCTCTATGGTCACAATGGGAGTCGCTGCAAATCGAAAATGGTCTGCTGAAGAGAGCCTGGGAGAGTGCCGACGGAAAGAAGATCGTCATGCAGTTGGTGGTTCCAAGGAGTAAAGTTCCGAAGATTCTCGAAGTGATCCATGGAGGTACATCAGGAGCTCACTTCGGAGTGAACAAAACACTAGCGAAAGTTCGAGAGAGGTTCTACTGGGTGAACTGCAAGGACGATGTCGAAGCCTGGTGCCGTAAGTGCGAGAAATGTGCTGCAAGCAAGGGCCCAAGCAGAAAACTGACAGGCGCTATGAAGCAGTACAACGTTGGAGCCCCATTCGAGAGGATAGCCATAGATGTAGCAGGTCCTTTTCCAATCAGCGACAGCGGCAATCGCTTTATCCTGGTTGCCATGGATTATTTCAGCAAGTGGCCTGAAGCATACGCCATACCGAACCAAGAAGCTGCTACAGTTGCGAGAGTCTTGGTGGATAATTTCATTAGCAGATTTGGCGTACCTTTAGAGTTGCATTCCGATCAAGGACGAAACTTTGAATCCCAAGTTTTCGCAGAAATGTGTAAACTGCTCGGGATAAACAAGACAAGGACTACACCTCTCCATCCACAATCTGACGGTATCTTAGAACGGTTTAATCGAACAATGGAGGAGCATCTGTCGAAGGTGGTGAGCAACAATCAGAGAGACTGGGACCAGTACCTGCCTTTGTTGCTGATGTCATATAGGGCAGCCATCCATGAGACTACAGGGCAGACACCAGCCAAGGTTGTATTCGGCAAGGAGATTCGGCTACCCTGTGATTTGGTGTACGGTTCACCAAGCAGTCCACCATCGGAGATCAGAAATTATGTCGACGAATTAAGAAACTCCATGGCAGAAGTGCATTCCCTAGTCAGGAGGAAGATCAAGTTGGCCAGCGACCGAATGAAGGCGAGGTACGACCTGAAGGCAAACTCCGGCAGCTTCACAGAAGGAGACAAAGTGTGGTTTTATAATCCAACTAGGAAGAAGGGTTTGTCGCCTAAGTTTATGCCATCCTGGGAAGGGCCTTACACAATTATTAAAAGGATAAACGACGTGGTGTATAGGATACAGCGGAGCGGAGCCCCCAAGTGCAAGATGAAGGTAGTCCACCTGAATCGTCTGGCACCCTACTGTGGAGACAGCGAATAAGTCCGTTCGAGCGGGACGCTCGAAAATAGAAAGGGGGCAGTATAACGAACACCGCTCTGGAAGAATTCTAGTAATTGCTTCTTTAACCTTTAACATTATAGTCCACGAATTTGCTTGTTTGTTTACATTCTTTTTTTTTATACTGAGTTAGTCAATGACATGTTCGCGACAGTTCCAGTCACATGTCATGTGACACATCGACAGACAGACGTTAGTTCTATGGATTTCTGGAGTGGGCTTTCTGAACAATCTGACATTTCCAGAATCCATGAATCGACGGCTGGTGCGCCGGTGCGACGTTCGAGAATGTACCTGCTAGAACGGAGTAGAACGTGACTACTGATGTGTCGGGGGACTATAAAAGGACCACCGCGCGGCTGCGTGTTTTAGTTTAGTTTGGACATTGAGTGAAGTGAAGACAGAGAGCAGAGCAGTAACTAGTGGAAGCTGAACAGAGCAGTAGTGAAGTGAAGTGTGAAGTAAGGGAGCCAGTAGTGACAGTATAGCGAATTATAAAGAGAACAGCTGTGTTTAGTGTGTTTGATTATTTAGAATAATTATTAGAGGTTATAAGTACTTGTGGTGTTAAACAATAAAGTAATTTGTAAGACTTTTTGGTGGTGATTTATTTATTGTGAGACCCGTAACAATATATAAAATATCTGCAAACAATATTTAATTGTAAGAATTACCTTACTTTATGTGCGTAGAGCCCTGTATGTGCAATTGCCTCAATTATATTGTTACTTAAACCAATTCAATACTGATTGATTCAAAAACGTAATTTAATTTTAGTTATTACTAAATTTTTGTTTCGTACAATTAAGTACAAAGTTATTTTCAATTTAAACTTTAATTCATATAACCATCTCGCTGACGAACTCGATTGCGATTGGTCGACGCCGCCACTCCAACTAACGTAATCGTCGTATTGCGTATTCGTTGCGTCGTTCGTTTGTTGTTTGTTGTCTGTTGCCTGCGCGTGTGCGTGCTAGTGTACCTAATAAAATTGAAATTGCTTCTGGCAGTAGTTTTAAAATTAATAAAGGAATTATTATATTCGTTTGAATATTAATATTAACTTATCAATTATTATTGTTAAGTCTAGTACTGGCTGCTTATAGTGCAAACAGGTGTTATTTTTGTGTTGGTGTTGGACTGCACTGGTTCCCTCGACGCCATTTGTATGCACGTGTAAGGACTGGTGCCTACAATAGTTCCAAAGCCAATATATAAAATAAAATAGTTCAAAGCTATATTCCAGCAAATTTTTATATGTAATAATAATTATTGTATAAGTATTATCATGATTATTTCTGTACATCCTTACATAGTGGTCAGATTTGGCCTGACCTTGCAATTTTTATTGACACCTGAATTTTTTTAGAAGAAGAGTAAGTATATTATTTATTTTGGTTTTGTTTATACTATAGTCTTATATACAGGGTCGTGCACCATGTATCCTTCTCTATAGGTATTGCTATCTCCTAACACTAACAGATACAGGGTCGGTTAAACTAGGCCAAAGATTCGCAATTTTGTGGCCATCTCGAATCAGTCAACACATACAAGATATCTGTGACCGTTCCTGAAATATCCTGAAAAAACTGAAAAATCGAGATTTCTTATTTTTGCCATATCTTGCTTATTATTGGAAATTAATAAATAATTTTTTGTGGGCTTACATAAGACGTTGAGAGCTGTCCATCTGATATTTGAAAAATTTTCAAAGCCGACTAGATCCCAGGATTTTCATAGCTAACTTTCGTTTTTCTTATGGCCACCATATTGTTTTTTTATGTTCTTCGGTATAAAAAAAATCATAAAAACTAAAAATTGTTAAACTTCAAAAAATAAATTAAAAAAATTTTTATTCTTTTTTCTTTACAAAAAAAAAACAACTTTTAGGACCGAATTTCATAGATAAATTAAAAAAACATAAGGCAAGCACTATTTCGGCGTAATTTTCAATGTTGACGTTTTTCGACGATTTTTTTTTTGGTTTTTCTTTGAAAAAAGAAGAATAAAAATTAAAAAATTTTTTTTTAATTTAATTAATTTTTGGTTTCCATTATTTTTTTCATATCAAACGACATAAAAAAATAATATGGCGGCCATAAGAAAAACGAAAGTTAACTGTGAAAATTTTTGGTTCTAGTCGGCCTTGAAAATTTTTGTGATGACAGATGGATAGATCTTAACGGCTTATGTAAGCCTACAAAAAATTATTTATTAATTTCCAATAATAAGCAAGATATGGCAAAAATAAGAAATCTCGATTTTTCAGTTTTTTCAGGATATTTCAGGAGCAGTCACAGATATCTTACATGTCTGAACGGATTCGAGATGGCCACAAAACTGCGCATCTTTTCTCTAATTTAACCGACCTTGTATCTCTTAGCGTTCAGGAGATAGCAATATAGAGAAGGATACATGGTGCACCCTGTATACGACATTTTATTTTTTTATGTTCATGTTTTTTTAAAATTAAAAAATAAATATATTTTTTTAAAGGTGTTATTTTTATTACAAGACGCATTTTTGTGATGTTGACATCAGTGATGCCATTTTTTATATAATATTAAAAAATGTGGAAAAGGTTTTAGCCAGGTACGTATGGAAATTTTTTTTTTTCCTACAATTAAATACTTTATTGAAAAAATATTACATGTATTTGAAAAAAATAAACATATATTTGGTACAAATCAATATTTTATTGTGAGAAATAAAGTAATATTTCTTACAATTAAATAAATAATCGGTATAGGTTGACATTTAGTTGAAACAATATTATATTTAGTTGTCAGAAATACATGGTATACTTGGGTAAACTAAAAATTTTATCCTTAGGGCCCCCGCACACGGGCAACTTATTAATCTCTGTGATTAAATAATCTAGTCGCCAGAAAGTTGCCCGTAGCTCTACAAAGCGCACACAGGCAACGAGATAGTTGATTGTTCGTGAATTTTCAAGATGGATTTCGTCGAGACTGTGTGCGTTTGTGTCCTGCGTCTAAGGAGAAAAAAATGCATAGAAAATATTGGGTACATCCAATGATTAGCAGAAGACTTTTAGATGGACAATTTCATAAACTATTCAGTTCAGCCCACAATGGTTTTTTCAAATTTCTGTCGGAGTACTCCTTCAATTTTGTATTATGCAATGCCGGGCGTTTTGTTATTTCCTCAATGAAGGCCTCTATATTAAACTCAAATCGAGACATGATTCCCTGACCAGTACCAGGTTAATAAACGTAGGCTGGGGGCTGCAAAGAGCAACTTTTAAATTGCCCGTGTGCGTAGTCGTTTCTGAAAACGTTCGTTCTATTTCTACCGGAAACAATTGCGTCGCCCGCCGAATAGGGCAGATCTCAATTTTTTAGTTGGCGCAACTAAATAATCGCCTGTGTGCGGGTTATCGTAAACAACAGTGTGTTCAGCCCACAATGGTTTTTTCAAATTTCTGTCGGAGTACTCCTTCAATTTTGTATTATGCAATGCCGGGCGTTTTGTTATTTCCTCAATGAAGGCCTCTATATTAAACTCAAATCGAGACATGATTCCCTGACCAGTACCAGGTTAATAAACGTAGGCTGGGGGCTGCAAAGAGCAACTTTTAAATTGCCCGTGTGCGTAGTCGTTTCTGAAAACGTTCGTTCTATTTCTACCGGAAACAATTGCGTCGCCCGCCGAATAGGGCAGATCTCAATTTTTTAGTTGGCGCAACTAAATAATCGCCTGTGTGCGGGTTATCGTAAACAACAGTGTGTTGTATTTAACTGATTAAAAAGTTGCTGGTAAAAAGTTGCCCGTGTGCGGCCTCCTTTACAGTTAACATTTAGTTGCCTGAAGTAATGAGTCGAGTTGCAAAAATATATTTTTTAATTCGCTGAACTAACATTTTATATACGCCTAACCTGATAAAAATGTTCTGGCAATTAAATTAACACTATTGTCGCAGGTAATTCTAAATTGAAATTTCAGTAAATGGACTTAGTTGTGATAGTTAAATATTTCATTGCTCGTTATCAAGTGTAAAATTTCATTGGCTCAATACCGATTCTTAATTAACTCAATTCGATTGTTCTCTATGTGTACCTACTATTTTCTATTTTTTTTTTTTTTTTTTGTGAAGCGAAGCACTGTTTAGGCTACTCAAACCAATTTGTTTAATGTAGGAAACGTGAGTAAATAATAATTAAAAAAAAACAGTTTTTCAACGTGGAAATCACACAAAATTTTCCAATTTTATCTCTAGAACTTAACTACATATTTGAAAAAATCATTTGCAAATACTATACGTAATTTCTTCGAAAATGCAAATTTTGTAAATTCAAAAAAGGAGATAGATTTGTTCAATTACCTTTTATATCTGTGCCAATCAATGTGGTACTATTACACAGTTAGTGTTATTTCTTTGTATCAGCCAAGAACACTGCACAGCAAATCGATCTTCAAAAATTCAATAAAACCAAATCGTAGGTATACCTACACAGGTAGGTAGTATTTGGTGGGGCGGTTAGTTGGCCATGTATATATTTACCCTGTAAATAAATTGTCTTAAGTAAAAGTCCCTCAATAAAATTACAGATATAACAATAACTTACCTTAACAGACGGGAAGAGGAAAATTAAGATATCTTCTGTTTTTACTTGCTATTGAAGAAAAAATAATAATAACACAGCTAGCACTGCTAACAGTCACTTAGTGAAAACATGCGCGAATTTATACACAAATTAGGTACTTTTAGATGGTGTTATTCTGATATTTGATCGGTTATTCAGTACGTGGATACCTAAAGTGTTCAAAAGACAAGATGATATGTATAAATAATTGTCGTTAATAAATGTCGTTAGATTTATAACCGTTATCGTTAGTTTGAAGAGTAATTTATTGTAAAAATACACGTTAATAGTAATAAGAACAGAACATAATTCGTTAGGTATGATTTGTCCTTCGCTCGTCGATTATGACATTTCACAGTCCCCGGTGAACTTCGTTAGCGTTAGGGAACTGATCCTGCTCGACGCTCGGCTACTGTACTACTCAATACTCATGAACGGTAGGTAGGTACTGGTCCGGGTGAAAATCTTCCTGCAAGCAACGTCGTTGGACCTCCCGCATCGGGTGTAGTAAAACTTGCAGCATCGGTAGGTATTTGAGGGAAATATTCCAGCTCACTTTACTGTATATTATCTACATCCTCCGGGGCGGCGATTGGAATCTCCAAAGGATACAGTAGTTGAATTGGTCGTCTCAAGATCGTTTTATTAGGAAGTTGAATTTCGCATGCACGAATTTTACCATCTCTGCCAGGAAATACTCGTGTAATTCGAACCATTTTCCAGGTCAGACGTGAAGCACCCTGATCATGCAGTAGGACGATGTCGTTGACCTTGAACGTTTTTGTTGATGACGACCAGCTGTTTTCATGTGCGTTACGTAGCTGCTGCAAATACTCGTTAGTCCATCTCTTCTTGAATTTTAATAATATTTGCTGTCGTTCTTTCCATTTCATTAAAATTGTGTCTCTCTGCAATTTGAAATCAGGGTTGGGTAAAGTACATTGTCGATTATCGTTTAATAAAAAACTAGATGGTGAGAGAATGACCAAATTATCTTTATCGTTATCAATATAGGTCAGAGGTCGGGCGTTAACAGTGGCCTCTATTTCTGTAAAAATCGTTTGAAGTTCATCAGCAGTGACAGATGCTTTTCCAAGAGCAAATTTTAGGCAATCTTTGACAGTTTTTATCATTCGCTCCCAAAAACCTCCCCACCATGCAGCGCGCTCAATAATGAATTTCCAAGTAATTCGACGATTAACGGTAAAGTCGGTTATTTCTTGGGTCGTTAGTAATTCATAAAGCTTGCTTAGTTCTAACGATGTTCTCTTGAAGGTTTTGGCGTTATCAGAATAGAAGGAACTGGGTACTCCTCTCCTTGCCACGAATCTTCTTAGAGCTCTGACACAGCTTTCTGTCGATAAATCCAGCACCAACTCCAAATGTACGGCACGAGTTGATGCACAGGTTAAAAGCATTAAATAACATTTATGTTTTTCGTTATGTTCGTTAAAGACATATAAGGGTCCGGCAAAATCTACACCAGTATCATTAAAAGGATTGGACATTAGACTTCTAATTTTCGGTAGTGGTGCAAATGATTCTTGACCGGGCTTACATCGCAACTTCTTACAAATGACACATTTGCTTATTAAAGACTTGATTTTCTGTCGTCCACTGATTATCCAAAATCGTTTTCTAATTTCGGAAAGCGTTAAATTCACTCCACTATGGAAGCAACGATTATGAGTTTCCCAAATTAATTTTTCTACAAAAGATGACTTCTTAGGTAGAACGATAGGGTTGACAGTATTGTATGATAATTCGGACTCTTGTAGGCGACTTTTAATCCTCAGAATTCCCGATTCATCCAAAAATGGCGTTAATTTATAAATTGATGAACCTGTGTCAACTGAGTTAGATTTCTGTAGGTCTTCGATTTCTTCAGAAAATGCAATTTGCTGAGTTATTCTTATCCAGTACATTTCAGCTTCGCGTAGTTCTTCGGTCGTTAGCGTTATGGAAGAACCTTTATTTTTCTTGAACACTCGTTTCACGTATGCTGTAACTCGCAAGCATTTTTCTAGACGTTCGTATTTTTCAAACGAAAAAATCGGTTCGATGGCGTGATCCGGTTTTGCATGTACGTTAATTGCACAAATCACGGTCTCGTTTAAACATTCGTCGTTATTATCATCCGCGAACCACTCGTTTTCCGATCGCGATAAAAATTCAGGCCCGCACAACCAATGTTCAGATTTACAAAGTTCAGCAGCACTGACACCTCTCGTTAACAAATCCGCGGGATTCGATTTACCCGGACAGTGTCTCCAAATTGAGTCGTTCGTTAATTTTTGAATTTCACTTACCCGATTATACACGTACGATTTCCATTTCGCGGCATCACCAGTAATCCAATACAAAGTGATTTTTGAGTCAGTCCACAAATTAATGTTCGTAAATTTCAATTTCACATTCTTTAGAATATAGTCTTTTAAGCGAGAAGCACAAAATGCAGCGGTAAGTTCTAATTTCGGTAAGGTAACATCCGTCGGAACTGTCGGTAAATTATTTATGTCGTTAATAGGTTCTTGGTACCACAGAAAACGATGACAGTCTCGATCGCGAACACTCAATTTTATTTGCAAAAATGCCTTCTCGATATCGGCGATTATTCCAATTTTTCCGACGCGAAAGTTCAATAAAATTCTCATTAGATCTTGTACCAAATTTTCACCGGCATGAAGAAGTTCGTTAAGTGACGGTAAATCTGGAGCGTGAGCAGAGGCGTCAAACACTACGCGAATTTTTGACGTCGTCTTGTCTTCGCGATAAACTGGACGATGAGGCATATAGTAGGTCTTCTGCGATGATTTTGAATTTCTAGGAGACTCCACTACTTCGGCGATTTCGTTATTTATGAGTTCACGAACAGCTTCGTCGTATTCGATTAAGCGAGAATTTTTGTGAAGTTTATCCGTTAAATTCTTCATTCTCGATAATGCACCATAATAATTATCATCTAATGTGCACTCGTTTTTCCAAGGCAACGAAACTTCATATCGATCACCTTTAAATGTTATTTGTTCATTAATAAATTGTTCGGTAAAATTATTTCGTTTCAAATCGTCGTTAATTCCAATAGTTTCCAAGTCCCAGAATTGCTTAATTTTCAGGTCGTTGTCTTCATCAGAGAATTGAGCATGTAAAGTCGTTACGATAGTCGTGTTTACATTAGTTGAAATGCAGTCAGGGTTCGGTCCTTGTAGAGTCCATCCCAGCTTCGTATTTTGAGCTATCAAATCGTCGGTAATGCGAACAAATTCACCAGTTACGATTCTCCAGTAGCTGTCCGCTCCTATAAGTAAGGAAATACCACCCAGCGTTTGCACCTGGCCCGTTATGGAAATATCAGCCAGATTTAAAGTGTTGAGAATAGGATGACTAATATTGGGACTCTGAAATGCATCATAACAAATCTCTGAAACTTCGATCGCAGTTATGAGAACCGGTTCGTTATTGTACTGTGACTTCAACTTTAACTCAACCTTGTTGTAATATTTCGGTAACTTTTTCTGTGCACATCCGAATGGCATTACTGCTAGTTTCCGTTTACCCAGAATCTTCAACCCAAGGCTTCGTGACACGTCTTCTTTAATATACGATAATTGTGACCCTCCGTCGATGATCAATCGCACGAAAGCATCCGTTGAATTATTAGACGTTGTGGATATGTAGGCCTTGGCTGTTTGCAAAAACACTTGTTCGATATTCTCCGGGTTCTTAGTAAATAAACTAGTCGTTGTTGCCAAATTTGAATTCACATTATTTGTTCGTTTATAACTTGGATCACACATGGACGTTGAATGACGATAGTTGCAAGTTTCACATTTTATTTGACTTCTGCAATTTTTGGAATTATGGTTTCGTTTAGTACAGCGATAGCAACAATTATTCTTCTTCAATATGTCCTTTTTCTGTTCAAGAGAAATTCCAGAATTATTGCTACATTTTTGTGACATGTGACTTTGAGACTTGCAAAATATGCATTGATCTATTGTTGTCAAAAGACCAGCAGCGGTAAAAGAGTTATTACGAGACTTATTTTGTACGTTACGTGAATACCTCTGTGCGTTATGCGAGGTTGTCGGCTTGTCTCGATTATCTCTTTCGTTATCACGTTGAGCACTTTCTAATGAGTCTATCTCTATTTTGATAAACTGCAATAAATTATTGATTGCTATGTCAAGTTCCACATTAGAGTTAGAAATATCGCTACATACAGAAGAACTGCTTGACTTTGTGCTACTAAACAGTTCGTTACGTTTCATTTTATTATATTCCACTCTCATGTTGTACGGTAGTGCTTTAAATATAATTGACTTGACAATAAGACCGTATTGCTCTGTAGAAACACCTAGCGTAGATAGTGATTTCGTTACGGTAGCTGCGGTGTTGTATAATTTACGTAAAGAATATACGTCATATTTAACTGTTGATATTCCTAGGAGTTTTTGAATATAAGAATTGATAATTCGTTCGGTATCTCCATATTCATTTTTCAACATAGTAATGGCATCTTTATAGGAAGCTTGACTGTTCGTTAATCCAGCAATAGTGATAGAAGCTTTATCAATTAATAATGACTTCAAGTAGGTAAATTTAGCGATATCATCTAATTCGTTATTATCATGTATTGCTGTCTTGAATTGTTCCCAAAAACATGTCCATTCTTCGATATTGCCGTTAAATTTTATGAGATCAAGTTTAGGTAATCTCACCGTTATATTGCTGCGATTATTATGATAATGAATGTTGCTGTTGTTGTTGGCGTTGATACCTTCGTTTAGACTGCGAAGATTCGATTCAGCTCCCTCTGCGTTAATTTGGACGTCGGCGTCGTTTACTTCGTTAATTTTCAAATCTCTGAACGTATTTACAGTAACTGTCGACATCTTTCGCAAACGATATTCCATGCGGGATGCTGTTTCAACTGCAACATCTTCGTATTCCATAATTTTCTGACACTCAGCTTCAATTTGATCCGGGGTGAACGTTGGGATCAATTTTTCATTAAGGGCTTTCAAACTTTCATTTAATGATTTAATCCGTGCGATAGTGATGGTTAAATCTTCTTCGTTTAAACTTGACTCGGGATCGTTAACACTGTTCACTAATTTCGTTAATTGCGTTCGGTAGTTTTTTCTTAACGCGATATTAGCCGTATCCATTTTGCCCGATTTCACTCACGTCACTCGCGCTTCACTCACGTTTACGATATTCACTTCGTTTTGACCGATCTAAAGGTCCCTGGTTTCGGCACCATGTAAATAATTGTCGTTAATAAATGTCGTTAGATTTATAACCGTTATCGTTAGTTTGAAGAGTAATTTATTGTAAAAATACACGTTAATAGTAATAAGAACAGAACATAATTCGTTAGGTATGATTTGTCCTTCGCTCGTCGATTATGACATTTCACAGTCCCCGGTGAACTTCGTTAGCGTTAGGGAACTGATCCTGCTCGACGCTCGGCTACTGTACTACTCATGAACGGTAGGTAGGTACTGGTCCGGGTGAAAATCTTCCTGCAAGCAACGTCGTTGGACCTCCCGCATCGGGTGTAGTAAAACTTGCAGCATCGGTAGGTATTTGAGGGAAATATTCCAGCTCACTTTACTGTATATTATCTACAATATGAAACTTGGATAAAAGATAAAATTTAGCTGATTAGAATGCAGGAACTCTCAAACTTGGAACACTGACACAGAGAACAGAGACCTCCTAAACGACACTGGCTGTGAGTTGTGAGTGTGAGTCTGACGCCAGTTACCACATAAAACACAAAGGACAAAGGTATGCCTCGTTATAGTGTGTGGGAGACATTGCCGAGTGTTCGAGATATTATATTAGTTCACCAGTGCGGTCCTGTACAGCGGCGTGGCGACTCTGACCGTGAAAGCCAGCCGGGGAGCCAGATGTTGAATGGGGAATCCCCGACTCGGACGGCGAGGCCGGGAAGGGGCAATGCGACACAGCAGCAGACCAGTCTGGCAGTCTTGCACGTACCGTGAATGCTTCCGCTGCGAAGGCAACCCTGACCTGCTACTAGTCGAACCTTATTATTATATTCAATTTCAATTATACTATTCACTTATCTAAGTTAATAAAGGTGTTGTTAAATACAAGACATTAACTCTGTTAAGCTAACATCAGAAGTGGTCCTGAACTATGCAGCCTGGAAGAAAACGTCGACGTTCATTTACGCCTCCACTACCTCCTTCAGCCGGGGTGAGTGCTACTTATCCTAATTATTTTACTACGCAATCTGTTGCCATCAATTCAATTGTGCCTGAATTCGATCCATTGAAAGATGATGTCACCGCCTCTGGCTCGAAATTATTGATCATCTCTCCCATACGTATCAATGGAATGAAAGTTCAACTATATTTCAGGCGCACAGTAAATTACGCGGTACAGCTCTTATTTGGTATACTAGTATTATTAAAACTGAAATTGGTTGGTCCGCATTTTCATGGGCAAAATGGAAGGAGCTCCTGCAAACAACTTTTGTTGTTAAGAGAAATATGTTTGCATTGTTAACAAACTTATTGTCACATAGGCCAGCCCCAGGTGCTTGCCTCTATGAATTTTATTTTAACCATTTATCAAAAATTTCCGAATTAAATTTGAATTTCTCTGATAGAGACAAAATATCACTCATTGTAGGGGCCATAGGTGATTTGAATATCGCTTCCTCCGTTGAAGCTGCCAATATTACCGACTTGAATCTCTTATCAAACTTTTTAAAAAATAAAGTAGCTAATCCGCAGGGCTCCTTCGATCCAAGATTGAGTGTGGGGTGTGCGGGTGTAATTCGTGCACGAAACCAAAGTAATTTTAGCATGTTACCGTTCAGCCAGGGCCGTATTCAGGCCTCAGAGGCAGTTTCGCCCGGAAAGTTGGTAACTTTCCCCCCTAACGCTCACGGAATTACTAACCCTAAACAAGTCCAGGGCCGTCCTGAAAATTATATACAAAATGCTGTCACTACTCCTAGTGCTCGAATATGTTTTTCTTGCGGTCTTAGTGATCATTTTAGAAAGGATTGCCCTAATCGAAACAAAATTTGTAGACTTTGCAAAAAGGTCGGTCACCTGCAGGCCGTCTGTTCTCAAAACGTTACAAAGACCTCTTGACTAGAAGTTCGTTTCGTTGACTCTACCCCAAATCTGTGCACAAAAAAATGTTTTCTGAACAATAAGCCTGTTGACGCCTTTATAGATTTGGGTAGTGATTGTTCCTTGGTTCAAAAAGATCTTGCTTTGAAAATGCAGCTTCATATTTTAAAGTTAAAAGAAAATGTAAATTTATCAGGGTTTTTAGGTTTTGGTACATCGGTGTCCGAATATGTCGAAACTGTTGTCCAAGTCGATGATGCTGCTTTACTATGTAAATTATATGTTTTGAACGATATTTCTTTCACTCATCAAGTTTTAATTGGTCGAAATTTTTCAGAGCATACCTCAATTTCATATTCTAAGATTGGCAACGAATTGAAGTTTGCAAACAAGGCCATTGATAATAGCCTTGTTTCTCTTGTTGATCATGGGCCTCTTTCAACTCAGGAAAAATCTGCCCTTCTTAATCTACTCGAAGAGTTCAATTTATGCATTTTCAGAAAACTTACCGATTTAGGTAAAGTAGCGTCAACATCTATAAGCATCGACCTTACAACTACACAACCCGTTAGTAGTCGGCCTTATCGCCTGCCTGCGAAAGAAAAGGAAATCATGAGAAAACTCGTTGATGAGTTACTGCAAGCCAATATTATTAGGAAGAGTACATCTTCATTTGCAAGCCCTGCTCTTCTAGTCAACAAGAAGGGTGGTGAAAAACGTCTGGTGGTCAATTATATCGCACTCAATAATATCACTGTCAAAAGAATCTTTCCAATGCCCTTAATTGATGAACTTATAGACCAGCTGTCTGATTATAAGTTCTTTACAAGCATCGATTTAGCTTCCGGGTACCACCAGATTCCTGTTCACCCTGATTCGATTCACAAAACCGCGTTCATAACCCCTTTTGGTCTTTTTGAATATCTTCGATGTCCGTTTGGGCTTTGTAATGCTCCATCCGACTTCATGAGGTTCATGTCTATCATTTTTGAACCTTTAAGGCATCTGGACATCGTAGTGTATATGGACGATATTTTAATACCCTCACAAACCATCGAAGAAGGGCTTCATAAATTAAAGCTAGTTCTTTCTACCCTGCAAGATTATGGCTTAACACTAAAACTTTCCAAGTGCTCCTTTTTACAGACAAAGATTAAATTTTTGGGTTATAACATTTCTAAGAATTGCATATCTCCGAATGAATTAAAAGTAGACTCAGTTAAGAATTTTCCAATACCAAAATCAGTCCACCGATTACGTCAGTTTATTGGCCTTGTTGGATATTTCCGGAAGTTTATTCCTAATTTTGCCCGGCAGGCTTCACCTTTGACAAAACTTTTTAAGAAAGATCAGCCATGGGTCTGGCAGAATGATCAACAAACCTCCTTTAATTTTCTTAAATCCGCAATCACTTCTGAGTCCGTTTTAACTATTTTCAACCCTAGATTGCAGTGCATTGTTTACACCGATGCCAGCAGGGACGGGTTGGCTGGAATCCTCGTTCAGAAAACCCCAGATGGTGAAAAACCGATTGCCTACTATAGTAAAAGTACTACAAAGGAGCAGAAAAACTACCATTCCTATGAATTGGAATTACTTGCTGTAATTCAAACCCTGAATCGTTTTCGCCATTATCTCCTGGGAAGTCCTTTTATAATCATAACAGATTGCAAAGCAGTAAAGAACACGGTCATACATCAGTCGACGTCTCCTCGAATAGCCCGCTGGCTTTTATTTTTACAAAATTTTCAATATGAAATGCGTCACCGTCCAGGTACAAACATGAAGCATGTCGATGCTCTAAGTCGAAATCCTCCACTTGAAGGTTTAATTGAAAAAGTTTGTCACATTTCCGAAGAGGATTGGCTTCTGCATGCTCAAGAGGCAGATGCTAACATAAAAAGCATTAAGGAAATTCTTTTGTCAGGTGACATGGAAAACAATAAATCAACTTTCAATGACTACGATTTGAGAGGTAATAAGGTTTATCGCCAAACAGCATATGGACGTCGCTGGGTAGTTCCAAAGAAATGCCGATGGCAGATAGTCAAATTGAACCATGATGACCTTGGCCACTTTGCTCTTGATAAGACCTTGGAACGCATTCGTTGCACTTATTGGTTTCCTAAGATGCGTAGATTTGTCTCCAAATATATTAAGTGTTGTCTACCCTGCCTGTATCATAAAGTTCCTGCAGGTAAAAAACCGGGCTTCCTGATTCAATCCCAAAATTTGCAAAACCCCTGCACACCTTACACTTGGATCATCTTGGACCCTTCCCTGTTACCAAAAATAACAATGCTTATCTGTTAAATGTTGTTGATGCTTTTTCAAAATTTGTGTTTGTCCGAGCTGTACCCGATACCAAAGCTGTGAATGTCATTAAGGCCTTGGAGAGTATTTTCGAAATTGTCGGCTATCCACGAAGGATGATTACTGATGCTGGTAGTGCTTTTACTTCCGAAGAATTCCATTCGTACTGTAGAAACAAGAAAATACGGTTGTTTATTACTGCGGTGGGAATGGCCCGTGGTAATGGACAGGTTGAACGGGCAAATCGAACTATTCTTGATGCTCTAGGAACCAGTACTTTCAACAAAGATTCAAGTACTTGGGATACAAATCTGATACAAATTCAACACGGCATTAATAGTACTCTTAATAAGAGTACCAACCACACCCCGGCTGAACTTCTCCTTGGTGTTAAACTACGATCAGGCACTGATCTACCAGACAGCGATGTTGAGGATCAGGTAGTGGATGTTACGAAAATTCGCAAAGATGCTTCCCGTAATCTGGAGCGTAATAGGCTTGTACAAAATGCTTCTTTCAATAAGAAAAGGTGCGCAGCGGGTACCTATGCAGTTGGTGATCTTGTCTTAACGAAGATTACTAGTCACCCAGCTACTGGGACGAGTAAGAAATTGTTGGCAAAGTACAGAGGTCCTTTCAAAGTAGTGGAAGTCCTCCGAAACGATAGATACAGGGTGAAGGAGGACATCTTCACCTCCAGGTCTCAAATTCCATACGAAGCAGTAGTGGCTTTTGAGAGTATGAAACCCTACAAAACCTTGAAGCAATAGGTGAGCAGCAGCGATTGATTCCATTCATACACCTGATGAGGTGGTACACTCTATCTGCTGAGTGCGATTCCATTCATACACCTGATGAGGTGGTACACTCTATCTGCTGAGTGCGATTCCATTCATACACCTGATGAGGTGGTACACTCCATCTGCTGAGTGCGATTCCATTCATACACCTGATGAGGTGGTACACTCTATCTGCTGAGTGCGATTCCATTCATACACCTGATGAGGTGGTACACTCCATCTGCTGAGTGCGATTCCATTCATACACCTGATGATGAGGTGGTACACTCCATCTGCTGAGTGCGATTCCATTCATATACCTGATGAGGTGGTACACTCCATCTGCTGAGTGCGATTCCATCCACCCATGCACCTGATAATGAGGTGGTTCACTCCATCTGCTGAGTGCGATTTCATTCCTACACCTGATGAGGTGGTACACTCCGCTGCCGAGTGTGGCTTCTGCACCTACTAAGGTGGTCTGCTTCCGTTGCCCATTCCAAGGCGCATCTTTCTTGTCGTTACAGGTCCCTTATTCGAGGACGAACAACAAGTCAGGATGGCCGAATGTTCGAGATATTATATTAGTTCACCAGTGCGGTCCTGTACAGCGGCGTGGCGACTCTGACCGTGAAAGCCAGCCGGGGAGCCAGATGTTGAATGGGGAATCCCCGACTCGGACGGCGAGGCCGGGAAGGGGCAATGCGACACAGCAGCAGACCAGTCTGGCAGTCTTGCACGTACCGTGAATGCTTCCGCTGCGAAGGCATTCCTGACCTGCTACTAGTCGAACCTTATTATTATATTCAATTTCAATTATACTATTCACTTATCTAAGTTAATAAAGGTGTTGTTAAATACAAGACATTAACTCTGTTAAGCTAACACGAGATGTGTTGTACTGGTGCTACTGTTACAACGCCAAATATGTCTCAAGAGGATGTGTCAGACACATCAGATGCACGTAGACAAGAGACTTCCTTTTCGCACTCAGAGGCGATATGCACAGCATCAAATACATTAGATAATAATACATGCAGCTCTCCGCTATTTACATGTAATAAAAGTGAAGTATGAAAAAGGAGCGCCATCTACACGCCTCGATCGCTAACTACACAAGACACCGGATATGAAAAGCACGGATGTAATATAAATTATATTCACAGACATAATAAAATTATCTAGAGTTTTTGGTGTATCAGGTAATGTTGGGTTTGACGCAGAGCTAGGCGGGAGTACTTGAGAGAGTACTCGTAAATAAATTGAAATTCGAGTACGAAACTCAGAAAATGTACTCGTAAGTATTTACTCATAATTACTTTAGCACAGACAGGTGTATGGGTACGAGTAATACTCGTGAAAACACGTATATATAATTATTATACAAACATGTCAGTGCGCAGCCTATGACGTCAGGCTCGTGACACCTACATACAATACAGCAGCAGTAATAATAAGGTGAATTAGTGGTTTATTTCGATGTTTATTGCATTTTTGTTGAAATATTTTTAATTGGTACCCGTATGCGTGCCACTGTTTAACCTACCAAGTTTCGTTTGCATAACTCGACTGGTTTCAAAGCAAATAAATAAGTCGTCAGTTTTTAAGTAAACCTATTGTTGGAGTTGTTGAACTCTTTGGAAGCACGATAATCTAGACTCTGGAATCTTCAAAATACACGGATCTGGCAGTGACAATAGTCTTCTTCCCACCAAAAAGTGAGCGGGAGTAAGAGGATTTAAATTGTTGGGATCGTGAGAGAGGGGTGACAAAGGTCTGGAATTCATGATGGCCTCAATTTGTACGAGTAACGTATACATCTCTTCAAATGTCAGAGACGAAAAAAAGTCCTCCGAAGTGAGGTGATCCGGGGGGTATGAAGTGCCAATCGACTCCTTCGCCTGTCAGCCTCAACTCAACAATGCTGTCTTTATTTTACAAAAACCCTCAACTTGTCTAACTTGGTTTTTGCTCCCCTAAAATTTGTCCCGTTGTCCGAATACATATTGGAAGGCTTTCCCCTACAGGCAATAAATCTCTTTAAAGCCAAAATAAACGAATCCAGTTGACAAATCTGTAACAAGTTCAATATGAACAGCATTGGTCACCATACATATAAACAAGCAAATATAAGACTTTGAAACCCTACAACCACGCCCCTTCGTATCATTTAAATTCATTGGACCAGCATAGTCCACCCAAGTATTTTGAAAAGGGTAAGAAGGATTAATTCTGCAAGCTGGCAAATTACCCATTATTGGGGTTATTATTTTTTGCGCAACACGAAAACACCTCACACATTCGTGAACCACTCTTTTTGTCGTATATCTTCCCGAAATTGCCCAAAATCGCTCTCGCACAGATGGTAATAGGTGTTGCGGACCAGCATGCAACAAACGCAAATGTTCCCTTGTAAATATTAATTTCGTTAACCAATTTTTTGCCGGTAACAGAATTGGATGATGTTTATCCACATCAAATTCAGAATTCATCAACCTTCCTCCAACGCGAATCAAAACTTTTTCATCCAAGAAAGGGTTCAAATTTCGAATTGACGGAGCCACATTACATTATTGCTGCAATGTTCTGTTGAAACAGTTCTTTCAGCAAAGCATCTCGTTTGTACATATTTAACCAAAACCATTAAGGAATTATTTAGGTCTTCCGATGACAATAGGCCACCCAGGCAGCACAGTGACGTTAATTTGACGTCATTTTTTCGACAGTACTTACGTCATTAGTCCATTTAATATGACGTCCAGATGATCAAAAACTGACGTCATTATGTCACAGCCAAATGACGTCAGTATCTGACGTAAAATGACGTCAAAACATGACGTTGAAAGTGACGTATAAAGACGTCAGAAATGACGTCAATGTTACTGACATATGACTATACATATATAGGGAATGATAATAATAATAATAATTCGACTTATGGGTATTGGGTATCAACGCAATTTATTTAGTATATTTACAATAATTGGTGGTCACAGTATCAAAAATAAACATAATAGTAACAAAATATTCCAAAGATCTCCGTTTTTCTTGGTGTTATCCAGTCATCCCGAAATATATGGATAAGCCTCCTCACTTTCTGACGGGGAAAATTCGATTAACACAAAGGTCATCCTTGCTCTTATTGTTTACTGCAAAAATAAAGGATATTATGAGTTTCCGATCTTTGGAGTAAACAGTCTTAAATAACAAGTAGGTACCTACCTATTTGATATTTATTAGTAAGTTCAGTTCACATCAAAAATGTTAATTATTCATTCTTACACAGAGTCTTAAGGTTACCCTCCACTCTTAAGTATAAAACAAATAGCTTTGAGTTGCAAAACTAATTTTCCCATTTGATTCCTATTATTACTAATATAATTATTAGGTATAGTAGGATTAACTTTAAAAAGTCAGATGTGACGTCTTACTAACCGTCCGAATTAATATTTTTAATTTCACCAGAAAATGTCAAACAGTTAATTGTCAAGTTGTGAACGAGCGTAAATTATTGAAGGAATCATTCAAAAAAATGAATTGAACCGCTTACGTCAGTTTGAGAGCCACTGACAACTACATAAAATTTATTCACGTAATGACATTCTATCCTCTGTGTTGTGCATTTAATTCTCATTCAAAACCAATGTTGACGTATACTTATTTATGCGGGACGGAATGTTTAGACAAACTGGACGGTTACTATAAAAACACGTACATGAAACAAAATAAATCGAACTATCAAAAGGATGTGTATTCTTAATCGATACGTATGACTTTTTAGACTTTATTGGACTATACCTCGATTATTATCTATAAACTCAAGCTTACCTTAGCTGTGTCCTATGTAAAAAAAAACAGATTTTTGAAAGACGAATGTCTAATTAGGTATAGTGGATGGAATAGATATTTGAACTCTCGTAAATCTTCTTGCAATGTTTACTTAAGAGATTAAGGGACAACCAACATTGAGAAGTAAATAGAGACGGGTGTCTGACCAGGACCGTATCTAGGTATAATTCAAAATTTAGAAACTGTAAGAAACAACTTAACTTGATTTACATTTTTATGTACCTAATAGGCGCTTGTTTTAAAGCAGGGGATTAATTTCCCGTCATAAATCCTTGTCAGTGTAATATGTAGGTACTTAATTGACAATTTTATAAAAATTGACTAATGCATGAAAAGCACATTTTTTCCTGAAGATAAAATAAATATTGTTGGAATACTACCCTGCAGAAAAAGGTCTTATAGCATTATTGCTTGCAATAATGTCTTTACGATGTTACGCTTTAATACTCTTTGTGTCGCTAGGTACATAGCCTCTGGGCCTTCAAATATCTATTCCATCCACTATACCAGGTAATAACAGCAAACACCACAAATAAGTTCTTGGGTTCTTGTTCTTAGTTCTTCTGTGCTGATGACGATCTGAGAGTTAACCAACACAAAAACAAAACATTCAAATCAAAACTCAAAACCTTCTTGCGCATCAATCGCAGAAATAGTGTATTTTTATGCGATTCAATTATGAATATTTTCACCGCTTTTTAAATTATTGGCTTTCTGAAATTTTCCACAGTCATGTCATGTTAGCGTAGTGCTTTAATGTGAAAAATTTTCTGTGATAATTTCATTTCATTTCGTTTCAACACGTGCCTTAGATCAGATTTTTAAATTTAAAAATCAAAAAAATTGGCAAAATTTTACAATTTTGTCCCTTTTCCTATGCCCGCCACTGGCTAACTTTACTTGAAAAATACTATTTTTTACACTACCTTTAATAAATTCGGAAAAAACTGAAAGGAGAGTTTTGAAAACCGAAAGTTTGAAATTTTAGAGGAATAAACATCATTTAAAAATATTCGAATATATCTCCGCCATTTTTATATTTGCTTCTTGAAATTTTTGAAGGTTAAATGCTATTAGTATAGTTGTCTACTATCAAAATTTCCGTTCTATTCCTTCAAAAATAAGCTCATGAATGTTTATAGAAATGTAGACATTTTTACCCTTTTCCTACCCACGCCTCTGGCTTATTAATAGAAATGATGCAAATTGTATTGCATTAGCTCAAATTTCAAATAAGTTTATTCCAATCTTGTTAATTTTGTTTAAAAGTTTTTGATCTTGCCTATTTAGGGGTTCAAAATCTAGCCATTTTCCAAAAATTGAAAAGGCCGCCATTTTGGAATGTCTTTACCTATTTTACTCAAATACAGTACCAGACGACTACTTGAGGGTATCTTACTACCAAAAAAATTTCAGCGCTCTAGATTGAAAACTTCGACCAGAAACCGTGCCTCACGGACGGTTTTTTTTCTGAAATTCGGAGGGACATCCTGTAGAAGTAACACAACTCTAGGAAAATGTTTTTTACGAAAATCAAACGTCAGCCCTAAGGTTTATAAGAATAAAAAATTTCGTTCATTAATCTTGAAAGATGAAGCTACAGGAGCGTTTTTAAAAATTTAGAGAAATTAATTTTAAAAAAACATCATGTAAAAAAAATCGAATATCTCCGCCATTTTTCTTATTTACTTTTTGAAATTCTCAAGGGTTGAAGTCTATTAGTATAGTTGTCTACTGTAAAAATTTCAGTTTAATTACTTCAAAAATGTGCTCATAAATTGTTGGAGAAATTTAGCCATTTTTACCCTTTTCCTACCCACGCCACTGGCTTATTAATAGGAAAAATGCAAATTTTGTTGCATGAAATTAAATTTCAAGTCATTTACTTCCAATATTGTGAATTTGATATAAAACTCTTTTTCTATCTAGCTTATACAGGGGTTCAAAAAGTAGTCCTTTTTCCAAAAATTAAAATGGCCGCCATTTTGAAACGGCTCGGCCGATTTTTCTCAAGTGCAATACCAGACCACTCCTTGTGGATATCTTACTCCCACAAAAATTTCAGCCTCCTAGATTCAAAACTGCGACCTGAAATGAGATGACAAAAACCGGATACCTGGAATTTTGAAGGGACACCCTGTAGAAGTGATGGGACTTTTGGAAAGTTTTTCAACGAAAATCCAACGTCATTCCCAAATTTTACAAGGACCCAAAATTTCGTTCACTAATCTTAAAAGATAAAGCCACAGGAGCGTTTTTAAAATCGAAATTTCGCAATTTTGGAGAAATATATATATATGATAGATATAAAGGTAAATTATACAATATCGTTAAGAACGAAAGAATTTATTTTAGATTCGCTATGCGTAGTTAGATGAAAATAAATTATAATTATTATCCCGCTTCGCAACGACGCCCGGCTCTAGTCGGTGGTCGTCTGCCTCTGCCTCTGGCACTCCAGCTCCGCCAGCTACCAGCTCGCGGTCCTTTCCCGGCCGCTGAATGATCGCCCTGCTGCCATCTCTTTCACCACGGTACCCGTTGCCGGCTCAGCAGAGCTAGACCCACCGGCGTTGTTGTCGTCGTCGTCGTCGTCGGTGCCTGCATTTTTGACTCTAACACGGCCATGCTGACCTGTAGCTTGCTCTCGAGCTACTGTTCCTGTTTGATCCTCACCTATAACAGATCAACACGTTTTATTATTATTATTATTATTATTTTTTGTATCATTATTATTTTTATTTCTCATTATTGTTTTTTTTTTTTTTGATCATTTTCTGCTACTTATTCCCCAAGGCTCAGAACTGAGATTAGTTAATTTGAAACAGTAGCCTGTGGCCTGAGAGACCAGACTTACAACACATATAGCTTGTTCCTCAGGACTCAGAGGCCAGAACTTAACACATAGCTTGTTCCTCAGGACTCAGAGGCCAGAACTTAACACATGGCTTGTTACTTAGGACTCAGAGGCTAAAACTCAACACATAGCTTGTTCCCCAGGACTCAGAGGCTTACACTTGACACACAGCTTGTTCCTTAGGACTCAGAGGCTTAAACTTGACACACAGCTTGTTCCTTAGGACTCAGAGGCTTAAAACTCAACACATAGCTTGTTCCCCAGGACTCAGAGGCTTACACTTGACACACAGCTTGTTCCTTAGGACTCAGAGGCTTAAACTTGACACACAGCTTGTTCCTTAGGACTCAGAGGCTTAAACTTGACACTCAGCTTGTTCCTTAGGACTCAGAGGCTCAAACTTGACATATAGCTTGTTCCTTAGGACTCAGAGGCTAACTCAATACTGCCACAAATCGAACTTTAGTAAGAAATGCTACTTACTATCGGAGTTCTCAGGTGTCCCACCTGACCATTCACCTAACCAACCTCGGATTCTATCTTTTGGTGTTGTTTGGAAACGCCCATTACGCATATTTCTAACCATAAACCGGTCACCTGGTAGGGACTCCATAATTTCAAAAGGACCCTTGAACTTGGGATCCAGCTTGGAAATTCGGGGATTCTGCTGCTGCAAGAAGACATAATCTCCTACTTTAAACGATTGATTATTGCGGCGAGTGATGTCAAACCGTTGTTTTTGTTTAATTGCCATGGCTTTCAAGCGTTCGTATGCGAGGGTTCGGTCTTTATTAACATTAATTTCGTCAACTTTAGAAGGTATAGAATTGATAATGGTCTGTATTTTTGACGCATTGGCATCTAAACCTATCAAGAGTCTTAAGGGTGTAAATCCTGTTGCCTTATGCACCGTAGTATTGAGTGTTAATTGGATTTTGCTAACTGCACTCGTCCATTCTGACACCATTTGAATCTCAATTGTCAATAAATTGGTAACTGTGGCTACGTATCTCTCAGCTTGGCCATTAGCACGAGCTGCGCCGGTCGCAATTTGATGATGGTCAATATTCAATCTTTTGAATAAATCGGAAACCTTCCTGTCAGTAAAGTTTGTTCCGCGGTCAGTAATTACACGATTAGGAGTTCCGAATAGAGTTATTTGTGCTTCCAGAGCGAGAACCATTTCACCACCAGTCAAGGTTTTAAGGGGTGTAAATAATACAAATTTAGTAAACGCGTCTATAATAATAAGAATATGTTTGTAACCATCTTTAGTCGTTTTGAAGGGACCGACACAATCTGCATGTACAGTATGAAAGGGAATCATGACCTTATCAATCGAATGCAAAAATCCCTGCTTAGGCCCGGCAGGTCTTTTGGATGTTACACATACCAAACAATGCGAAACATATTTTCGTACAAAAGCTGTCATGCGTGGAAACCAAAAGTTTTCTCGTAGCTTATTCAGGGTTTTTTCCCAGCCTATGTGACATTGATTATCATGATATACGCGTAGGAGTCCTAATCTACTGCCTTTTGGTACGAAGAGGCGCATGGTCGTGGACCCCGTTTGCGTTCTAATTTTTCGATAAAGTAAATTATTTTTTATCGTGAAATCACTGGACACCGTTTCTCCTGCCTGTACTTTTTCTATTATTGATTGAGTTTCTGGATCCCTATTCTGTTCAATTTCTAACCAGGATCCCTGGTGTATTACATTAACGTTCGCGGCTGCAGGAACAGGATTACGACTGAGATAATCAGCATGAGCAACAAACTTCCCTTTGCGGTAAACAATTTCAAAATTAAAGTCTTGCAGGTAAGACCACCATCTAGCTATTCTAGGAACGAGATCCTTTTTATAAGCCGTAGACTTAATAGCATTACAGTCGGTTATTATTTTAAAGTTTATACCTAATAAGTAAACACGAAAATGTTTTAATGCGTTAACGATTGCCAATGTTTCCAGTTCGTACGAGTGGTACCGGGCCTCTTCCGGCGTCGTTCGTTTACTGAAATAGGCTACCACCTTCAGTTGCGAGCCATGCCTTTGTAATAAAATAGCGCCATACCCAATTGAACTCGCATCTGAATGTAGTTCAGTGGGTAAGCTAGGATTAAATATAGTTAATAACGGTGCGCTAGTAAGATGCTTGATGACATATTCTTTAGCCTCATCATGTTCCTTTGTCCATATGAACTGTTCATTTTTCTTAGTTAGTTTCGTTATGCAAGCTGTACGCGCCGCAAATTCTGGAATGAATTTCCGAAAAAAACTCGCTAGACCCATAAACTGACGCACTTGTTTTACATTAGTCGGATTTTGTGAATTTATCAAGGCTTCTGACTTACGCTTTCCAGGACGGATACCTTCGGCAGAAATACTGCGCCCTAAGTATTCAATTTCTGTTTGAAAAAATTTACATTTATTGATGTTAAGAGAGAATCCCGCGGCTCGAAGTGCTTCCAGAACTTGTTTTAAAAATAAGAGCCCTTCTGCAATTGTTAACGATGGTATCAATATGTCGTCCATGTACACCAACGCTACACGATCCTTAAGGTCACCAAGAGCCTTATGTATAGCGCGCTGAAAGACTGCAGGAGCGTTGGCTAGACCAAATGGTACGCGGAGGAATTCAAAGTGTCCGTCTGGGGTTACAAATGCAGTTTTAGGCACGGAGTCCTTTTCTATCGGGATCTGATGAAATCCGGCAGCCAGATCAAGGACAGTGAAATATTTTGCCTTGCCAAGTCGGTCCAACTGATCATCTATGCGAGGCAACGGGTATCTGTCTTTAATTGTAAGACGGTTTAGAGCTCTATAGTCCACGCATAGACGATCAGTTCCATCTTTCTTTTTTACGAGTAGCACTGGGCTAGCAAAGGGGGACTCACTCTCCTGAATAATATTATTTTTAATTAAATCAGAAACAATATCGCGAATTTTTTGCCGTTCTATAAACGATGCACGATACGGGCGATAATTGACTATTTCCTCACTCTTCAGATTTATTTTTAATTCAGCCGTCGTAATTTTCGGTACTGCGTTTCCACGGGTCATGATGTCACTGTACTTTACCAACATAAATTTAAGAGATTCAAAATCCTGCTTATTTAGGTCAGACGCAATCATATACCGATCATCGAACCCAGCGCTGATCTCATCCAACAAGTTTATGTTTACATTATTCCCTGGGTTGACCTCGCTCCGTGTCAGATGTGCGCCGTTTTTGTCTGTAATAATTCGAATATCGTCGGAATATACCGCATTCCTACCAATGATTAATTCATAACTCAAGTCACAATCGCGTACTAGGAGAAATTCTAGTTCAATTGCTACCTCTTCACTCTCGACTAACAAGGTAGTTTTTCCAAAAGTATAAATAATTTTATTCCCAATACCTTTCAGACTTACCACAAAAGGTTCATAATGACACCCTATTTTAGAAACGGTTCGTTCTGCAATTAAGGAGCACTCGGCACCTGTGTCAATAAGACAATTAACGTACTGTCCCCGAATTATAACTAAACTTAAATTTTTCAAGGACGTATTCCCTAAAACATTAACTTTCGTTTCATTATTTGTTGCGGCGCGCTGCTTGGCCCAGCACGAATCTATTTTATGCCCAATCTTGCCACAAAATTCACATTTCGGGTAATTATCATGTCTTGAGAATTTATTATAATCAACAGCTGGGGTAGTTTTCCTACCAGTACGGGTTTTTTGTGACCTTAATTTACAAAAAGCTTGCAAATGTTCAGTACTGCCGCAAATATGGCATTTACGTGATGTATTAAAATGGTGTCGAATAGGCGGTACGTCTGAGTGTAAATTAAATTGTCTCTTGCGAGAATGTTTTACGTAACTTGACAATAGGATTAACAATTCATTCGTGGTCGTGACACCACTATTCAACGCCCCTAGGCGAACAGACGTTTCGCGTATCTCACCAATTATCAATTCTACCATTTCAAATTCAGAAAATTTTATTTTTGTTCGATTAAGCAACAATAATTTTTCCCTCGCATACTCACAGTAAGTTTCAGCAGCATCACTACAATACATAACGGCAGCCTTCAGCTTCTCAGCTAAATTTCGTTTCGGAGGAAATAGAGAAATCAATGTAGCCTTGAAGGTTTCCCAATCTCTTCGATTCGGTTCCCAAGCCTCAAACCAGGTCTTCGCTGGTCCTCGTAGGGCTGCTCCAGCTCTGGCAACAGTCTCTCGCTCGTTCCAGTGCAACTCTTCCTTCAATTTTCGAATCTCATGGCACCATGAGGAAGCTCCCGAATCCGACTTCTCCGGGTCAAAGATTGGTAAAACAATATCATCATTTGCACGACGCGAAGTGGTCAGGGATTCTTGGAAAGTTTTTAGCACACCGACAAGTGATTCACTTATCATGTCCGATTCACTCTTTCTAGCCGAGATTTCCCGCTCCGATTCAGTTTTTCTATCAGAAATTTGCCGTTCCGATTCCCGTTTTCTATGCGTTTTATTCCGTTTCCTTCCCGACATTTTTACAATGGTTGTAGGCGAATCCCACTTCTGATGATAGATATAAAGGTAAATTATACAATATCGTTAAGAACGAAAGAATTTATTTTAGATTCGCTATGCGTAGTTAGATGAAAATAAATTATAATTATTATCCCGCTTCGCAACGACGCCCGGCTCTAGTCGGTGGTCGTCTGCCTCTGCCTCTGGCACTCCAGCTCCGCCAGCTACCAGCTCGCGGTCCTTTCCCGGCCGCTGAATGATCGCCCTGCTGCCATCTCTTTCACCACGGTACCCGTTGCCGGCTCAGCAGAGCTAGACCCACCGGCGTTGTTGTCGTCGTCGTCGTCGTCGGTGCCTGCATTTTTGACTCTAACATATATATAAATATATATATATATATATATAAATATATATATATATATCGTGGGCAGGTGAATTTTGGAAAACCACTTTTTCGTAATCTGGGGGTCATGATCGGTGGACATTTGATGAGTTTGGGTGATTTTTGGAAAGTGATGTCGTCCTCAATAGTGTATTTTTTTGTTAAAAAATACACTAAAAGTCAAAACAATAATAAATAAAGTAAAAGGCAAGACGATCTCGCTGCTAGTCGCCACTTATCGCCACCCCCGTGCTCCGTGCTCTAACGAGGTGATGGTGATGGTGGCCTAACGGTAACGGCGTAACGGTCTTGTGCCTGTTCAGGGTTGCCATATGGAAGGAAAGAAACTATGACTCCCGGGTTGTCGATATTAGATTGATCAGAAAATGACGTTATAATAAAATGATGTAAAAATAAAATAAATCCAGCATAAGCTAAAATTTGATGTGACTTTGAAAACTGGAATTACTTATTGTTTTTTTTTTATATTTCTAAAATTTTGAAAAACAAAATAGAAATATTTATTTTATTATTCGAAAATTAAATTTATTAAAAATTTTTGCTAACACCTATATAGATATCTAGATATAGAATAAAATATCTAAAAGTTAAAAAAAAAATTGGTCAATGAAGGAATGTTATCTTTCTTTGTTTCTGAAAGAGAGGTCGTAGGTACTTACCTTACCTACGTACATTAAAAAAAAACTATTTATGATGTACCTACCTATGAATTAGGAACGATTGATGATTTTGTTACATATTATTTATTTAAAAAATCTTGAAATTCAGGGAAACTTTAAATTGTGTCACAATATTCCATATTATATGTTACATCTGGCAACGCTAGCCGCTTGTGTTGCGTTTTCGTGAACCGACCACCGACCACCATTAATGCGAGCACGAACCGAGCACTGATGAGAGAGATGAAGTAATTGGCACCAAGCCTGAGCGAGCGAGAGAGCGAATGTCAGTGCAATTGTGAGGAAAATGACGGGGTGAACAAAATTTATATTACAAATAAGTAAGGGGTTTGCAATATTTTATAAGTAAATAAAAGATATTGATAAAAATTTTTATGAAATAAAATAAAATTGGGCTTTTTATAGAGCGAAAAAGATCAAATATACGTCATAGATATGACCTAACAATGTCGTCATATTGACGTTAAATTATAGACGTCGAACTGACGTCATAAAATGTGACGTCATTCGGACGTCCTAAGTTGGACAAATGACGTCGCAGACCAATAATGACCTGAAATTGACGTCATTAGGACGACAGTGTGCTACCTGGGCAATACATCTATCTTGTCTTGGCTTTACGCAATTATTCGCAACACTTAACGTTTTGTAATTAGAATTAGAATAAACTACTAGTCAAAAAGTTTATAAATCATAAGCAAAGTAAACGTCAGATTGACGTTTCGTTCAATTAAATTGACATTTCAAATCAACGCTAGTTAGATATCGAGCCGCTTGGGCGACAGTAACTTCCGGTGACAATTTTCAGTGGAAGCTGCACGTATTATTATCTTGTGTATTTGACAGCATGCAACATGTCACAGAATGTTTGCTGGAAATTCACTCGTTGACGTTTACTAAACACGGTTATGTTTGAACAGCTGGATGTCATATTTTCGGCACATTTGGTCACAGGCGTAGGTATATCAAGTGGAAAAAAGCTAAGTTTGAAAAATGAAACAAAATAATAACACGAATAGAAATCGATAATCCTCTGTCAGTGGGTATTAAAAACAAAATTACGGGTTTACATAAGATCTACGAAGCTGTAGACTTTAGTATCTAACACGTAGTTACTGAGAAAATAACGTTTTAATACGCGGACTTAATAATTATGCGAATTTTTAGACAGTTGTACGTTCATGGAAAATCTGACGTTTATGAAGTCAAATTTGACATTCCCAACTTTTTCCCAACTTTTTGTGAGAATGAGAATGCGCTACCCTAGTAAAGCGGTAATACAGGTTCCCTAAGATCATCCAGTACATCTGCGACATCTAGCGGACCCTTCTCCAACTAGATGACTCAACACGACATCTATATGCTACACGTCACAATCCAGAGGCCTGCCGGATGTAAATCTAAACCGGATGTGTGACGTAGAGCCCATAGATACTTATATCTCATTTAATAACTAGGAGGAGTAAACTGCAAAGTATCATTTACACCACTAAAAGTCGCCAGATTAAATCACCAGATTTTTTTTGGCGGCAAATTTGAATTGAAACAATAATTATTAATAAGGAAGATAGGACTTGTTTTCGGTGTAAGTAGGAAGTCTACTTTTCAGGAGAGACTCTACAGCAGTATCACAAATCATTGTGATTTGCATAATATATCAGTATTATAGTGCTGAATGATTTTCTGAATATAGATAGAATGAAATTGAATAATTTATAGATATTTCGAAGAATATTAAGGATAATAATAATTATTAACATTCATATTAAATTGATTGAAAGTACTTTATTTTAGGCAATACTACTTATGTGACAAATTTAATGTAACATATAAATAATATATTTTATGTATGTATTATATGACACATAACATCGTAGATACAGTTTTTATTTTATATTTATTTTAATAATATATAATTTGTGGATAAGTCAATTTTTTCAAACAGTATTATAAACAGCATTTTTCAGTTTTTGTAGGACCAGATTCAAAGTGTGTTGTTGAAACTAACTTTATCACATACAGCAGTCCCTGTTTGGTCTAAATCCGCACCTTGGTTGCGGATATTGGTGAAGTAGGTACGCATATAGAGTAGTTTTTCCAAAATCTTGTAGGTGACACTCTTTTCTTCCCGTTTCTTTGGAGGAGACATCCTCTCACTTGTACTTGATGTAGGATTATCCATAATGGCACTTGAAACCGTTTGCAGGATGAAAATGGAAAGCCAAAAATAATTTCAAAATTCTGAAAAGGATGTCTGTTCTCTAAAAGAACTGAATGGGCTTCAAAAAGAACTTATTTGGTTTTGAAATAGCTTTTAAAGAACTTATTTAGAACAACTTATAGGGTTTTGGAAATAACTGATTATAAAACTGATGTGTCACATTCGACGCTGACATTGTAAACAATAATGACACAACAATAAAAAAACAAGCGTATATGTAGTGTTGAGCGTTGCATAAATTCAATTTCCTGTACAAGTTTTGCTGGGTGTAATTTTGCCTATGAATTGACCAATGAGAAGCATCTTTTTTTGGCGGTTTATTTAAATTTACTCCTCCTAGTTCAAATCTAAATCAAGTATAGTTAGAATTGTTTATTACTAATCCTAAATAATAGGTAAAAAATCAAAGTGAGGAAGACAAAGAAATGTTACTCACTCCACAAAACATCACAGAAACTGGAAGTCACTTTTAGAAATACGAATTACCTAAAAAATCTCATTCATTGGAAGTAATATTCTGCATAATTAATCTGTTAGGTTAGGCACTCTAGGCAAAAATGGAATTTCATCGTAACCTAACTACCTATCATCAGGTAGGTAGCATTGAACGCTAACCTATGGAAAGTAACTTACCTGAATTTGTTGCCTGAGAAATCCCGAAATCTTTACTTATCTGTATACAAGACCTTTATGGACTGGAAGGCGACCAAGAAAATTAATTCATTCTCAGAGTAAATTTTACTGGTATATTTTTATTATTATTATTTATTTTTATTATTATATTTTATGAATTTCGGTGAACCCGCCACTGGATTTGTGAAAAATTGATCAGCTGGAAACGGGAAAAAACTATTTTTAGTATGTTTTAAGATATTGTGTTAGTGAGAAAAAAAATATTAAAATAAATATTTACGAAATTTTTCACGTGCCCATCCGCATGAAAGTTAACAAGAATATATATACCTGCCCACTTAAAGGGTTAAAAGTTAAAACTGCAAGGAAGCACATTATTGGAATTGCGGCAAATAAAAGGCTTACACTTATACTTACAAATTAGTAGTTTATTTCGACTATTTAATTATTAATTAATTTCAATTTTTTTAAAAATGTATTATTTATATGTGTTATATTATGATTAGGCTTGGGTGTTATAGTAGAGTGCTAGAATGAATAAAAGTCGCTTAAAAAACGATTCTGTGGGCCTTTTAGTGTACAAGGCTGAAATTTTCAGGAATCATAGTTTATGGCCTAAATAACTTAAATCCTAAGTCGTTAAAAAATCGTCCTGTACAAAAAGGCACTATTCAAAATTTTCTACTTTTTTTACAGGATGTAGTAGTTTCAGATGGTAGAGGACATTGAACCCACACAGCCTCGCCCGGTGCGATACCATCTTTCTGGTTTAGGCGGCGTGAAGTTGCTTTAAAGAGTAGACGTTTCGTTGCTGTGCCAGGGATTCCGGTCCATGGGGTAAGACACAATAATAATATGCATAGATGGCGTTCCCGGGATTAAAATTTTCCGGAGTTAAAACGACCCCCCATTCGGATCTCCGGGCGGGGGCTAATCCAGGGGCACATTCATGCAGGAGAAAGAAAAATAACACCTCCAGAATGGAAAAATTCATAGTCGACTTTTGTAATATTAGAGGTTTAAACACGAATATCAATTCAGTACACCAACATCTTCAGACAAATAAACCTCACATTCTAGCACTGTGCGAAACAAAAGTCCAAGCGTCGTCAAGCACAGTTAATTATCTCTGTCA